>CAUYSK010120388.1:0-24223 GCA_963575035.1 Avahi laniger
CACTGCCGTGGCCTTAGAAACCCTTTCTGAGTCTTCAGCCCAGGCGTCCCGTGTCATCGGCCAGCGTCCGTGAACTGCAGCAGGCTAGCGTGTTATCCTGCAAGTGGAGTGACTTCCGCCCCCGCACATGTTCACAGCAGCTTTTCCCTGACTGCTTGTTAAACAGGTTTACGGGAGCCGCGGTTTTGGAATAGCCTCCTGCCCCAGCCCAGACCAAACAGAATGGAGTCACCTGTGCTAAGTGCCACGTGATCAAATTCAACTTTGAAATGGGCTAGTTTTCCTAAAAAACAGGAGATTCCAGTCAACTGGGTCAGTGTAACAAGGAAGTCCCTTCTGCTTTAACTCTACAAGGAAAGTAACTTTGAAGCGACCAGCCTGCTTTTTGCTGTTTCTGCTCTCTTTAGCCCCTTTCTGCCTGTAAAGCCAATCTCCTCTGCTCAGCTCATTAGAACACTCCTTTTACTTTATAGAATGACGTGTTGCCTGATGTTAGAATCACAAATAAAAGCCAATCAGGCCAGACACGGTGGCTCATGCCTGTAATCCTAGCACTTTGGGAGGCCGAGGCAGGAGGATTGCTGGAGCCCAGGAGTTTGAGGTTGCAGTGAGCTGTGATGATGCCAGTACACGCCAGCCCAGGTGACAGAGCAAGACTCTGTCTCAGAGAAAAAAAAAAAGCCAATTAGATCTTTAAACTAAATTGGCTGTAATTTTGTCTTTTGACAGCCCCAAAGTGGAAACAACCGAAACATCCATCAATAGGAGGGGTAAAATGAACTGTGACATACTTAAATGATGTGATACCCTCAGCAATGAACTACTGAAACACACAACAGGAATGAATCTCACAGACAGGCTTAGAAAGCTGACGTAAAATAGTGCCGTGCGTGTGCTTGTACTCATAGGAGGTTCTAGAATAGGGACATCTAATCCATGGTGTAAATAAAGATGAGGGCAGCAGTTGTTTCCTGGTATGCGTAAAGCTGGGCACTGGCTGGGAAAGGGCAGGAGAAAACCTTCCTGGGTGATGCAATGTTCTCTAGATAGGGGTTGGGTAGAGTTTCGCATTTTTGAAAACTCATAGAACGGTACACTTAATATCTGTTTCACTGTGTGTAAATTTTACCTCAATAGAAAAAAACTATAAACAAAATTATGAGCAAGGTAAGTGTATGCAAGTTGAAGCATTTTGGGAAAAAGTTCACTCATGTCTGCAGCTAACTTTGCAATGCATAAAAAAATAAGATGAAAAGATGGATGGATAGATACATGGACGGAGAACGGGTAGATACATGATAAAACGCATCGACCAACATATAACAATTGTCGAATCTAATGGTTGGGTACATCATTATACAATTCTTTTAACTTTTTTTTTTTTTTTTGAGACAGAGTCTCACTGTGTTGCCCTGGCTAGAGTGAGTGCTGTGGCATCATCCTAGCTCACAGCAACCTCAAACTCCTGGGCTCAAGCGATCCTCCTGCCTCAGCCTCCCGAGTAGCTGGGAACACAGACACGCGCCACCATGCCCGGCTAATTTTTTATGTATATTTTTAGTTGTCCAATTAATTTCTTTCTAATTTTAGTAGAGACGGGGTCTCGCTGTTGCTCAGGCTGATTTTGAACTCCTGAGCTCAAACAATCCGCCCGCCTCAGCCTCCCAGAGAGCTAGGATTACAGGCGTGAGCCACCGCGCCCAGCCTTAACTTTTATATATATATACAAAAATTTTCATAATAAAATATTGGAGAAAAATACATATAAAAATTCTAATGAGGGGGTTGGAGATAATTTACTGTGAAAGGAATTTGTTAATGAAAACAAGGTTGGAAAATATTACTCAAAGCCAGTTTGTCAGTCTTTTCAGTTATAAATAAGCTATAAATTCAGAGGTGTCTCAAGACAGAGACAAAAAGAAATAAAAGAGGATGGCAAGATTTCTAGCTTGGTATTAATGGAATATATAAAATGTGTCCATTTGTATATAAAACTTTACTAATAAAAAAAGACATCTTTTAAAATTATCACGGACAAATTTATAAGTAACATGATTCATACAAATCATCCCCTAAGTCTGTCAAAATTCTAATAAGTCAATGAAAATTTTATTAAATAATGAACATGTATTATATAATTACACAAGCTTAGTTTAATTTGTGACACTATTATATTACATTTTTTGCATGTTGTATATGATTTTTTGACTTTATGACATAATTTTGGCCATATCTGTAATGTTTTTAATGTTGAAATAAATGATTATATTATTTCCTTGGGAAAAAACATAATTACTTTGTATCTCAGTTCTCAGCAACAGATTTTGGGAAAAGGAGTTACTGCTTGTATTTTAAACGGAGAATTACAATAGGATGAGTTTTTAAAGTACCTTACTATTTATATACCGTGTGAGGAAATTTGATTGGATGACCATAGATTTCTTTAGCCCAATATTCTATTCTTTGCTTTGTCTCCTGAGCAGTGAAAATGAAAATTATAGCTGATTTTTTTTCTTTCCAAACAGAAAAAAGCATCATTATTTTCCTCCTTCATAATGCATCACTTTCATAAATAGTTCAAGCCATACAGAGATAGTGAACATATTCTCATACATATTCTATCCAGATAACAACAGTTGCGGTTTGCTGTATATCATGGACATCTTTCATGCCAAAAATTAAACAGCCACCTTTTTAAAAAGATACAAAGTGTTCTACTGCAGTGAATATATCATAATTGACTTAATTAATCCCTTGTTGATGAAGGTTTCAATATTATAAATATCCTTTACATTCCATACTCGTCCTATTATAACCTTGGAACATGTTTTCAGATCACAGTGTACGTACATTTCAAATTTTGTTAGATATCCCAATTTCTCTCTAGGAAGGCTGCACTAATTTACAGTTCCACCAGCCCTGTTAGGTTTCAGCTAGTCCTTCGGCTTCCAGAACCCTGCAGCTCCCACCTTACAACATACAATATTTAACAAAGGAACTCTTAAATATTCACTAGACGGACATTTCCCTTCCTTTATTTACCAGAAATACTCTCAGGCATTAAATCAAAGACGCTATAAAGGATATTTTGGTTGATACTCCTTTTGCTTTAATTAGACCCACACATAAACTTCTTAGGGAGATGGTAACCCACCCTATTTTTAAAAGCCTGTCTGATTTTAAAAGCTTTCAACAGCCACTATAATGAAATTCTTTTGATGGCAAACTTCAAAGCCCTGTTTGGTTAAGGCTTTTTTATTTTTTTCAACTTCAGTAAAAAAGATGAAATACCTGATTCCTTTCCTTGAAAACTAGAAATTCGGTCATTAAAGGCGTGTCTCCCCAGGCGTAGCTGACTCCGACAGGACTGAGGCGCTCCTGTGTGGAAAGCCTCTGCTAGGGACCAGAGGGAAAGAGGAGGAGGAGGAGGAGGGACAGTGGAGCAGGGACCTAAGATCTGTTTGAAAAAAATGGCTAAATAAAACTATCAAGTGCTTCAGAAAAATTACGAGCTAAAGTGAATATTCTTGGTTGTGTTACAAATGGCATAGCTACGTGGCTGCAGCTAGAGCCAGAACCGCAGATAGAGCAGCGAACCGGAAATTAAACGACTCTCTGCAAATTAAATGCCTCAGGCCTTGTTTGATCCAGCCAGACCATACAGCTTAGAGAGGTTTAGAAACTTACTCAAGGTCACTTGTCACTAGTAAGTGACAAATTGAAGACTCAACCCAAGATCTGCCTGACATTGGGACCCCGCTTCACTTCCTTGGTTCATGTTATTTTATATAAGTGACAGACAACCTTAAAAAGTAGTGAGCATTAAAACCCTTTTTACAAGTGACCTAACTGAGGTTGAAAAAAAATATGACCATAGAGCAGGGGTCAGCAAAGTGTGGCCCATGGTCCAAATCCAGTTTTTCGCTTGTCTTTCTAAATTATTTTGGAACACAGCTACACTCGTTTGTTTACATATTGCCTATGGTTGCTTTTGCAATGCAGCGGCAGAGCTGAGTAGCTGCAGCAGAGACCGTACAGACTGCAAAGCCTAAAATGCTTGCTGTCTGGCCTTTTAAGAAAAAGTTTGCCGACTCTGACATGGAGTAGGAATTAGAGCCAACATTCAAACTCAGTTCTGTCAAGTTCCAGAAAATTTGTGCCACGTTACCTAGTCTAAGTATACCTGCTTGTTGTTTATATAGATTTTTGCAAAGTTTTGACAGTGTTTCTCATATCCGTGTGGACAAGCTAGGGTAATGTGGCCTGGGTGAGAGTCAGTCACTTCCTAATTCGGCATCCTTGAGCAGATGCCACCCCATCGTCATGCCAACTGTGCCTGCCTGGTCAAGTCACATCCAGCTTGTATGTGTGATATTTTGAGTCTTCTTGAAGTTGGAGGGAGGTTGCTTCAGTGACTGGTAGGAAACATGTAGGGAATTTTTCCTGATTATCAGTCAAAAGCTAGCTGAGGCCGGGCGCGGTGGCTCACGCCTGTAATCCTAGCTCTCTGGGAGGCCGAGGCGGGCGGATTGTTTGAGCTCAGGAGTTCGAAACCAGCCTGAGCAATAGCCAGACCCCCGTCTCTACTAAAATTAGAAAGAAATTAATTGGACAACTAAAAATATATAGAAAAAAAAATTAGCCGGGCATGGTGGCGCATGCCTGTAATCCCAGCTACTCGGGAGGCTGAGGCAGGAGGATCGCTTGAGCCCAGGAGTTTGAGGTTGCTGTGAGCTAGGCTGATGCCAGGGCACTCACTCTAGCCAGGGCAACAGAGTGAGACTTTGTCTCAAAAAAAAAATGTTAAATCTTGTGTCTTGAGAAAGTACCCCACAATAATGAATTCCTGTTTATCCAGTCTTGCATTCCGACCCCCTTGAGTAAGAACTCTCAAAGTCCAATCCCAGGGCTACTCCCTTGACTCCTAATGTACATGCCGATTCCAACAACTCTTTTGGTAGCATCTCTTTCCTCCATTATCAGGCCCAGTATGTCCCCAGATGGGTTATGCCACGGTTCAATCCAGATTCTTGCCTTTGCCACCCCGGAACAGCTAGTGGGGGTAGCTTCTGAGGGATACACCTGTTGTATTGTCAGGGAGATGCCTAGGGGTGATTTCCGTCATGGAAGAAGTGTCAGCTCTTACTAGGAAGGAGTGGCGCCTTTGAAAGCAGTAGGGTTGAGGGGGGTTACAATGTCAACATCCTTAATGGCAAACATTCAGTTGTCTTCATTCCAGACTTCAGGGTCCCAGGTTTTCCCAACCAGGACTCTGACGTTAGCATAACAGACTTGCTATTGGCTAAGAGTTCACACATCCCGGAGCTCATCTGTGTCTGCTCCCTACTGCAGGAGGTAAGAGCCTCTTTGTGCTCCCAAAAAGGTCTTATGGCTCTTGCCCATTAACTGCTTGTTAATGGTGCTTAGTTCCCAATTATCCATCTGCAGAATATTAATACCTCTTATCAGCATTGTTCTCCTCATAGCTCTCAAATTCCTGAATCATTTTATCTGCAAGTGTTCCCCTCCACCCATTTTCCCAGTTCTCCACTTGTAAAATCTTTAGCAATTGGGCCACCATCATGTGCCAGGACTATCTGTGCCCACCTACCATTCAGGATGGCATCTTTAACACCTGCCAGGTGGTGAGTCAGTAAATCCCAAATCCCCATCTTTTCCTCTGTTTTCTCCCCAACTTTCTGTACTATTTGTATTAGTGTGAGTCCTCTGAGAGGAAGATGCCAAAATGGGACAAGAAGACTTCCAAGAGATTCATCACAGGAAACCCTGTGAGAGAAAATGGGGCGGGTGCCCGTGTAAGCTGGGAGAGCTAACAGTCATATGCAGGTGTGAACCCTGCAAGGAAAGGAAGGAAGGGAGAAAAGCAGGGAAGGATGGAAGGAAAAGAGGAAGGAAGGTAGGAAGTCCATAGACTGCAGTGCATTCTAAGAAAGTTTTGGCAATGCCACTGGGGAGCCTGCAAGACAAAGACTCCAATGAGAGGAATCCAGTGTACGATGCATGAAGGCTGTCAGTCTGTACTTTTGCTTTCTTGTGATGTCTTTGGGTTTGATACCGGAGTGATACTGGCCTTATACAGTGAGTTGGGAAATGTTCTTACTGCTCCATTTTCTAAAAGAGTTTTAACAGGTTTTATAATTTTTTTCTTAACTATTTTTCCTTAAATATTCACCCAGTGAAGACATCTGGACCTGAGCTTTTCTTTCTTTTGTGAGAAGATTTGTATTGACTTATTCAATTTTTCAAAATTCAATATATGTCTATTCAAATTTTCTATTTTTTTAAAGTCAGTTTTGGTAATTTGTTCTCTCTAGAAATTCCTCCATTTTCATCTAAATTTCTTAAATTATTGCAATTATGATGCTCATAATATTCCTTTATAACCCTTTTTATTTTTGTAAGATCTCTTTGTGTCTCCTATTTCCTTAGTCTAGTTGAAGGTTTATCAATTTGATCTTTTCAGAGAACCAGATTTTTGGTACTTTTTTCTATTTTCTTCTAATTTATTACTTTCTATTCTGAGCTTCATTATAGGTATAGCCTATATAGTCTATTATACATGTAGCCTTCATCTTAGGTATCGCCTAAGAGAAACAGGTTATACCCCGTAGCCTAGGTCTATAATAGGCTATACCATCTAGTTTGTGAGGGCACACTCTATGATGTTCGCACAATGACAAAAATCACCTAACAGTGCATTTCTCAAAATGCATCCCTATTGTTAAGCCATGCATGACTGTATGTCCAATATTTCAAGTCTTCTATACCCTTGCTGACTTTCTGTCTTGTTGTTCTACCAATTGCTGAACACTATTTATCTCCAGAACTCTTTTTATTGCAAAATGGAAATTCCACACCCATTAAACAATAACTTTCGATTCCCTCCTGCCCACGGCAACCACTGTTCTACTTTCTGTCTCTATGGATTTGACTTTTCTAAGTGCCTTATCTAAGTGGAATCGTAAAGTATTTGTCATTTTGTGGCTGGCTTATTTCACTAAGCATAATGTCCTCAAAGTCCATCCATGTTGTAGAATTTGTCAGAATTTCTTTCTCTTTAAGGCTGAATCATAGTCCATTGTATGTATATATCACATTTTACTTAACCATTCATCTGTTAATGGGCATATGGTTTGACTATTGCGAATAATGCTGCTATAAACATGGGTGTTCAAATATTCCTTCAAGTCCCTGATTTATTTTGGGTATAAACCCAGAAGTGTGATATCTGGATCATATGATACTTCTACTTTTAATTTTTTGAGGAACCACGATACTATCTTCCATAGTAGTTATATTATTTTACATTCTCTCCAGAAGTGCACAACTGCTCCCATTTTCCACATCCTCGCCAACACTTATCTTCTGCTTTTTTTTTTTGATAGTGGACATCCTAATGAGTGTCAGGTGGTGTCTCAATGTGGTTTTGAATTGCATTTCTCTAATGACTAATGATGTTGAGCATATTTTCAAGTCCTTATTGATCATTTGTGTATGTCTTCTTTGGAGAAATGTCTCTTCATGTGTCTTTTGTCTATTTTTTAAATCAGATTGTTTTTTTTGTTGAGTTTCTCCTTTGCTATCTTTTTTTTTTTTTGAGACAGAGTCTCACTGTGTTGCCCAGGCTAGAGTGCCGTGGCGTCATCCTAGCTCACAGCAACCTCAAACTCCTGGGCTCAAGCGATCCTCCTGCCTTGGCTTCCTAAAGTGCTGGGATTATAGGCATGAGTTACCATGCCTGGCTAGACAGATTTAAAATCTGTTTCCCCCATGGTCTGTGGCTGCTGGTATCTTTGGTCTGTTTTTTTAATTCTCAATTCTCTCAATCTAAATAGGTAATGAAGTTCTAAGGAGTGCTGTACATAGGAGTGGAAGACATTGCGAAGGACTATCTATTCCAAAGCCTCTCTCTCCTAATAAACTGACAAATTTTATAAAACACGACTTCAAAAGACCCCTGGTTTTCAGCCTTCAATATGCATTAGCGGAGCAATTCTTCAAACCTGTGTGGAAGACTTCTGGAGGAAATTCATTACTTTCTACTCGAAAGCTTAGCGTGCGGCTGGGCAGCGTGACTTCAGGCGCCGCTTTGTAAATGCTGAGCCAACGGGTCCCCGCAAGAACCAACGCCCACTTTAGGAATTCTGTGGATGGTTCCTCCCCACAGGCCCGCGGCGCTCCCTTTCTCCGAATCCCCCAGCCCGAGCAAGAGTCTCCACCCAGCAAGAGCTTCCGCACCCAGTCGAAGGCTGGGAGGACGCCCCACCCGGCGGCGGGCTGGGCGGCCTCCCAGGCTGGTTTAACTGGTTGGAACGAGTAAAGCGCGCTGGCACATGAAAAGGTCTCAGCTTCGGTAGCTGAGGAACGGCCCGGCCAGAGCGTGAAGAGGAAAGCTCTCCTTCCTCCAGACCGCCGCAGGGGCTGGCCCCGCTCCCTCCACCCGTGCTCGAGTCGGGTAGGTGAACGTCCCGCCCAGTCCCCCAAGGCCAGCAACTGCGCAGGCGCCTGCAGAGCACTGGCGCTCGGCGCGTTCTCTCGCGCGCTCCCTGCCTCCTCGGCGAGCCCGGGCCCGAAGAGGCGCGGTGCTTCCTGGGTGTTGTAGTTACTTCCTCGACGTGCGGCCCTGGGGCCGGCTGGTGGCGGGTTCCAAAAACTACGTCTCCCAGCGCACCCCGCGCGGGGGCACAGGGCGTTGGCCCTTGGCGGCCTCAGCCGTCAGAGCGCAGAGAGGAGGGCCCGTGAAGCCGGCCGCGGCGGGAGGAGGGGGTGCGCGTGCGCGCTGGGCCGGCTCGGCCCGTTCGGTTCCAATCACTGTAAACAGGCGGAGGCTGGGCGGGGTGGGGATGGGGCGCCTGCGGCCGGCCTGGGGCGCAGCGCAGGAGGCGGCTGCGGCGGCGGCGTGAGCGCGGGGAGGCAGCGGCTGCGGCGGAGCGGGCGGTCGCGTGGCGGCAGGCACAGGTCAGTGGCAGGGAGCGGTCGCCTGCGAGGGTCGCAGCGATGTCCCCCGCGTGCCCGAGGAGCCCTCTCCGGCGCCGGCCTCGCGCCCGCGTCTGTCAGGCAGCGTGCGGGGCTCGGCGCTCGCCGCGCTCGGCGTTGGAGTTGGGGGTGGGGGGCGTGGCTGCCCCCAGTGTCCGTTCCTCCCGGGAAGGCTTCGCCCCAGTTCTCGCCCCCTTTGCTGTCCGTTCCTCCGTCCCTCCCACTTGCCGACAGGCCTCCCTTAATGGCATCCGCGTTTGTGATTCGGTGCTCTCGGGGGCCGGGGGAGGAGTGTTCCCAGCCGAGCCCCTCCCCCCGAGTCTCCCAGGCCTGGGGGGCGCTCTTCGGGGCACACCTGGACGGAGGCGAGGGGGCCCGGCCCTTACTGTCGGAGTCGTACCCGCGTGCTCACCTGTCTCCGGCGCTTGCCCAGTGGACCAGCAAAAGGCTCTCGGTGTTGCCCACCGCGGGCACTGAGCAGGGGGCACTTTGGGTGCTGCGGTCCTTAATTTAGTTTTCAGTGGGAATGGATGGAGAAATCGGAGTTCAGAATTCTTTCACAACTCATTTTCAGGTATGTCTGTGCCAAAATGCTGCCTTTTTTTTTTTTGAGACACAGTCTCGCTCTGTCGCCCTGGCATCAAGCCTAGCTCATTGCAACCTCAAACTCCTGGGCTCAAGTGATTCTCCTGCCTCAGCCTCCCGAGTAGCTGGGACTACAGGTGCCCACCACCATGCCTGGCTAATTTTTTTCTATTTGCAGTAGAGACGGGGGAGGGTCTCCCTGTTGCTCAGGCTGGTCTCCAACTCCTGAGCTGAAGCGGTCCTCCTGCCTCGGTCTCCCACAGTGCTGGGATTACAGACTTGAGCCACCGTGCCGGCCCCAAAATGCTCTTTTTTTTTTTTTTCCTGTCAGAATGACTTTTTTTAATTTAATTTAATTTTTTTTATTTCAGCATATTATGGGGGTACAGATGTTTAGGTTACCAAAATGCTCTTAATTGAGGTTAGCCTTCTTTCCTTCTTTCTTCTTCTTCTTCTAATTTTTTTTTTTTGATTTATCGTTGTGAGAATGAAACAGGTTTTACAAAATATTCCACACCACGCAGTCTTCTCTGAAGTAATTATGCTGTTTTAAGTTTTGGGATTCATTACAGAGCCTCCCTCTTGAGCAAGCAGCATATTCGCTCTAAGGCCTGGTAGAGTTCCCGAAGATCACTATAATTTTAATTGGAGGTATTTTGAACCTGCATGTAAAGAGTTAGCACACCATCCACATTCATTAGAAAAGCTTTCACTGAATTTTTTTGTTTAGTGGAGTGGACATATTCTAGTGCTGCAGTACTTTGGGGAGCGTTCCATCATACTTGGCAGTTATTCAGGAAATGTTTAAGTGGTGGTAAGGAATAGGCCCACTTTTCGTGCTCACAGAGGCAGCATTTCTAAATGAATAAATGGGACTGTGAATGAAAAAAAATAACCTCACTTTGTCTTTAGGATTATCTTGGTGATTTAATAATTCTTTTCTGAGTATCTTCCTGAAAATGAGTAATTACTGTAAGCCGTAGTGGCAGTAGAAGGGGTTGGAAGGAGGTCAGTAGAGTAGTTTCACTTTTCATTTAAGTATCCCCAAAGATCCACGTGGGACAGGGTAGTTTAACAGTAGCTCTTGAAAGTAATTCTTTAAACAAAGTATTTTGAAACAATGTAATATAACCTAATTTGCTGTCTCTTCAAAATACTGTTTCTAATTATAGATCTTACAGGGACTATTTTTCCCTAATTTAGAAACATAGTGATATCAGAAAGTACATATTAACTTTAATTTGTAGGCTTATATTTGCAGTTGTTTGCTTGGCAGGGAGAGACTGGATTCAGAATGTAACCCAAAAGTGTGTTTTCTTTTTTGAAAGAAAATCCCTGATAGAAGCTTATGTTATTGTATATAAGAAGGAACAAGGAAAAATGCAGATTATTTAGAATACAGAAATTACTGTGTAGCAGGTACTGTACTAGTTGAAGAGGACTTAAACACGGATAAGGCAGTGTCCCTCCTTCACGGTGGTCTCTTGCTTGAACTGTGAACAAGTATAATGTGTTTTTGAGATTGTTTTGATTAGAGAACATATGGGAGTACAGTGGATGTACAAAGGAGGTAGTGGTTAGTTTCCTAAGGGAAGAAAAACAGATTGAGGAAGGGGGCAGCGGTAAGGAAAAACGATATGCAGAAGGTGATGAAAACAAGTGTACAGGCATAGAAAGAATGGGCGTTTAGGTAGAAGGAACAGTGTGAGCAAAAGCATAGAAGGATGAAATTACATGGTAGGATCTGCAGGTATAGCTAGCAAGTATAGCACAGGATGGTGGCAAGATATGAAACTGGGGAGGTAGGCAGAGACCAAACGATGAGCAGTCTTGTATACCAGCGAAGTAATTTCAGGTTTGTCTTGTAAGCAAATCAGAGTCAGAGAGAGAGAACAAAGAAGAGAGACCTAAGCTAGCTCAGCCCATTTTTAACCCGTTGCTATGTGTCAGGGACTATATTAGGTACTATATATTTTATGACTTTATGCTTCAAGAAAGCTTAGTCATAACTGAGGCAGAAATTGGGGGGAAAGGAACTTAAGACAGAGGGAAAGTTGGACAGAGACATGTAGGTGAGAAAGAACATGGAACACTTTTATGAACGGGAAGTTGTTTTCCACAGCTGTAGCATTGGTTGTGGTGGTTAGTAGCTGCAGGTGAGGTTGCGGCTTCAAAAGTATTGCATGCCATTCGATGGCCTTTACAGTTTTTTCCTGTAGATAGTACAAGAGTTTATGGATTTTAATTAGGAAAGAGACGTGATAAGGTTTTCATTTTAGAAAGATCATTCTGGAATTGGTAGAGTGTGGGTTTCAGAAGGGATGGAAGGTACGAATGGATGCGGAAAGCCTGGTTAGCAGGTTTTTGCAATAATTGAGATTCGAGATAAGGGTCTTAACTCTCAAACTAAGGCAGTGTCTGTGGGGATACAGAGGAGTGGTTTATTTATTTATTTATTTATTTATTTTGAGACAGAGTCTTGCTCTGTTGCCCAGGCTAGAGTGCCGTGGCGTCAGCCTAGCTCACAGCAACCTCAGATTCCTGGGCTCAAGCGATCCTTCTGCCTCAGCCTCCCAAGTAGCTGGGACTACAGACACGTGCCACCATGCCCGACTAATTTTTATATATATATATATATATATATATATGTATTTTTTTTTTCTTTTTAGTTGTCCGGATCATTTCTATTTTTTAGTAGAGACGAAGTCTCGCTCTTGCTCAGGCTGGTCTCGAACTCCTGACCTTGAGCGATCCACCCGCCTCAGCCTCCCAGAATGCTAGGATTACAGGTGTGAGCCACTGCGCCCGGCCCCAGAGGAGTAATTTAATAGCAGCAACATTTAGAAAGTAGAGTTCATAGCATTCAGCAACCATTGGCTATGGGGAGTGAGGGAGAAATTATAGGATAAGATGACTTGGATTTAACTTGGGTGATTGAATAAACAATGGTAAAGTATACTGAAACAGGGAATTCAGGAGGAGGAGCAAATTTGGGGAGGAACAGTATTTTAGCATACTAACCACTACCTCCTTCGTATAACATACTGACTGTAAATTATTAATGTCTGTGAACCATCTAGGTGGAATCATCTGCTACGGAGCCAGGCATATGTGGGTTTGGGTTACAAGAATGAGGTTTTGATGTGTGGGTCTTCAGGCCATTTTATGAGTGGTGGCTGAAGCCTTTGATTTAGGTAACACCGCATACGAAGAGTTTTTTGACATAAAGTAGTTCTGGAAATAGGCCGTGGAGACCAACAAAATTTAAAGCCAAATAAAGACAAGCTGGAAAAGGAAATTCCCAAGTGTTTAGAGATGTAGAGAAATCATGAGAAAATGTCATAGAAGCCAAAATATGATCATTTTTAAAGGAAGATATACTTCACAACTGACTCTCCAGGAAAAGAAAAATTGTAAAAAAAGGGGCCAGCCAGAGCAAGAATGAGACCCTGTCTCTATAATGTAAAATACAAAAATTAGCCGGGTGTGGCAGCACATGCCTGTAGTCTCAGCTACTTGGGAGGCTGAGGCAGGAGGATCCCTTGAGCCCAGAAGTCTGAGGTTGCTGTGAGCTATGATGAGCTATGATGATGCCATGGCACTCTAGCCCAGGTGACAGAGTGAGACTCTATCTCAAAAAAAAAAAAAAAAAGGAAAGCCATACTTCAAATGCTTTGAGATGTTGAGTAAAATAAGAGTTAATAGGAGTCTATTCAATTTGATAACTAGGGGGTTATTGGATTTGATAATTAAGTGAACGCAGTTTCAGTAGAATGATTCAGGAAGGAGCTAGGTTTCATTGAGTTGAGTTAATGGGAGTTCAGAGAGTATAAAAGCATATATAGATTATTTCAAGAATAAATAAATATTAGCTGTGAAGGGAGGAATACAAAGAGGTGGTGGTAGCAGAGGGTGATAAAGGATTGAGGGAGGAATTTTTATTTTCTTGAGACAGTCTCACTCTGTTGCCTGGGCTAGAGTGCTGTGGTGTCAGCCTAGCTCACAGCAACCTCTAACTCATGGGCTCAAGCAATCCTACTGCCTCAACCTCCCAAGTAGCTGGGCCTGTAGACATGTGCCACCATGCCCGGCTAATTTTTTCTATATTTTTAGTTGTTCAGCTAATTTCTTTCTATTTTTTTTTGGTAGAGACAGGGTCTCACTCTTCCTTAGGCTGGTCTCGAACTCCTGAGCTCAAATGATCCTCCCGCCTTGGCCTCCCAGAGTGCTAGGATTACAGGCGTGAGATACCACTTCTGGCCCAAGGGAGGGATTTTTAACATGGCAAAGACTTGAACCTGCTTTTTTAAAAATAGTAGCTTTAAATATAATTCATATACCCATAAAATTCACCCTTTTAAACTGCACAGTTCAGTGGTTTTTAGTACAGATGCTTCTCAGCCTATGATGGGGTTACATCCTGATAAACTTATACTGAAAATTGAAAATATCTTAAGTTGAAAATGCATTTAATACACCTAACCTACCAAACATCGCAGTTTAGCCTAGCTTACCTTAAATGTGCTCAGAACACTTACATTAGCCTACAATTGGGCAAAATCATCTAACACAAAGCCCATTTTATGATAAAGTGTTGAGTATCTTATGGAATTTATTGCATACTGTACTGAAAGTGAAAAACAGAATGGTTGTATGGGTACCATCGTATATTTGAGAGTTGTACAGCCATCACCACAATCAATTTTAGAACATACTCATTATCCCAAAAAAAGAACCTCTTACCCATTAGCAGTCACTCAGCACCCCCCTGCCCCTGCCCCTTGGTAACCGTTAATCTTACTTTCTGTCTCTGTTGATTTGCCTATTCTGGATGTTTCATATACATAAAATCATATATGTGACCTTTGTGACTGACTTCCTTCACTTAGCTTAATGTTTTCAAGTTTCATCCATATTGTAGCATATATCAGTACTTCATTTCTTTTTATTGCTGAATAATACCATTGTCTGGATATTCCACGTTTTATCCATTCACAATTGATGAATATTTAAGTTGTGTCTACTTTTTGGCTATTATGAATAATGCCGATGTGAATATTCGTGCACAAGTTTTTGTGTGGATGTATGTTTTCATTTCTTTTGTGTATATACCCAGGAGTAGAATTGCTGGATGTAATATAATAAAAAATATATAGTTGGTCTTTGTCCAGGTTCCTGGCACAGAACTTCTAAGAGTCTTGGAATTCCCTGAGTAATAGAGGTGATAGGAATATCTTTTGTTATTCCTAATAAGCCTCTTTCAATCACATCTGAGTTTTTGCTAACAAAGTGACTCCTGGTGGGCTCCTAGATAGCTTCAGGATGGGGGCTGGTTGCTGGAGGAACCAGCCGCGTGATTAGAAGATGGAACGTTCAGCCCCAGCCCCGAATGTGAGTGGTGTGGGGGCCTGGAGATTGAGCGCAATCACCAATGGTCAGTGATTCCTACAAAATGGGACCTCCATAAAAACCTCCAAGTGATGGAGCTCAGAGAGCTTCTGGGTTGGTGAACATATCCTTGTGCTGGGAGGGTGTTGTACCCCAACTTCACAGGACAGAAGCTTCTGCACTTGGAACCCTTCTGGACTTCACCCTATGTACCTCTTCATTTGGTGGTTCATTTGTATCCTTTATAATATCCTTTGTAATAAACTGGTAAGTGGAAGTAAAGTGTTGCCCTGAGTTTTTGTGAGCCATCCTTGCAAATTATTGGACATGAGGAGGGGATTGTGGGAACCCTGATTTATAACTATTGGGTCAGAACTGTTGGTAGCAATGTGGAACTTGTGACTGGTGGCTGAAGTGAGGGCAGTTTTGTGGGTCTGAGCCCTTAAACCTGTGGAGTCCGACATTAACTTTGGGCAGTTAATGTTGGAATTTAATCGAATTATAGGACACCCAGTTGGTGTCTGGAGAGTTGGAGACCTAGTTATTGTAGTTATTGGCGTGGAAAAAACTGCGTTATTTGGTGTCAGAAGTGTTGTCAGAAAACAGCTTTTGTGGTAACTCTTATGTTTAACAGATTGAGGAACTGCCAAACTGTTTCTCAGAGCAGCTGCACCATTTTACATTCCAGTTCTTCAATTTCTCTACATCTTTGCCAGCACTTGCTACTTTCTTTTTTAAAAATTCTAGCTATCCTAGTGGGTGTGAATTGGTATCACATTGTGGGTTTGATTTATATTTCTCTGATGGCTGATGATGTTGAACATCTTTTCATGTGCTTCTTGGCCATTTGTATATCTTACTTAGAGAAATATCTATTGAATTCTTTTGCCCATTTTCAAATTGGGTTGACTGTCTTTTTGCTATTGAGAGTAGTATAAGTCTTTCGCTTCCTTGGTTAAATTTATTCCTATTTATTCTTTTGGATGCTATTGCAAATGAAATTGTTAAATTTCATTTTTTGCAATGTTCATTGCTAGTATATAGATATACAACTTATTTTCTGTCTTTATTTTGTATCCTGTAACTTTGCTGAACTCCTTTATTAGCTCCAATACTTTTCCTTCTTTTTTAGGGGCCATGCTGATTTTCTCTGTATCATTCCAATTTTAGTGTATGTGCTGTTCAAGCCAGCACTTCAATAGTTTTCTACTGTATTCTTGTGGGTTTTCTATATAAGATCACACCTTCTATAAATAGAGTTTTAATTCTTCCTTTCCAATATGAATACCTTTTATTTATTTATTAGGTTATTAGTATGGAATGTCCTATTTCCTTAAGTAGCAAGTTTGACAGTTCCTATTTCTGACATTTCACTTTGAGACTTCTTGTTTTATTTTTATTGTGAAGGTACATCCTTATTCTTTCAAACACATGGTTTGGCTTGTGATTATCTTTCAAAGTGTTTTTAGAGCAATTTTTGTGAAACCATGGATGAGTCAAAAATTCATGTTATTTTCGAATATGAGTTCCATCAGGGAAACGATGCAGCGCAAATAGCTTGAAATATTAACGCAGTGTTTGGGAAGGCTGTGGCTAATAAACACACAGTACGTCAATGGTTCGAGAAGTTCCATTCTGGTGATTTTAGTCTTGAAAATGAGCCACGTGGGCAACCTGAGGCCAAGGTGGTAATGAGCTGAAAGCTGTAGTGGAAGCGAACCCTCTCAGCCTATGCGTGAATTAGCAGCAAGGTTTGATGTTACTATTCCAACTGTATTGGACCATTTGAAACAAATGGGCAAGGTAAAGAACCTGGACAGATGCATTCCACATGAATTAAACAAGTGTCATAAGAGAAATCTTCAGGAAGCTTGCCTTTCTTTGCTGTCATGACATAAAGACAAACCATTTTGACACCATATTGTTATGTGTGATGAAAAATGGATTCTTTCTGACATTGCAAGCATTGGGCACAATGGTTGGGTAAAAATGAAGTGCCAAAACAGTCCAAAACCTAATATTCATCAAAAACAGCTAATGGTGTCTGGTGGTCCAGTGCTGGCATTAAACACTACAGCTTCATGAAACCTGGTCAATCCATTACAGCAGATGTCTGCTGCAACCTACTGGACAAAATAATGAGAATGCTTGTGATTAAGCAGCTGAGACTGGTCAATAGAGACAGGCCAATCCTCTTGAAAGACAATTCTGGACCACATTTCACACAAACAGCACTGCTCAAACCGTGGAAGCTGCACTTGGAAACTCTGTGTCATCCACTGTATTCACCAGACCTTGAACCAACTGACTACCACTTCTTCCAGGCTTTGGACCACTTCTTGCAAGGAAAAATATTCAGTTCTCAACAAGCTGCGGTAAACGCATTTCGTGGTTTCATCGCCACTCAGTCTCCAGGCTTCTTTGCTGCTGGCATAAACAAACTACCGTTAAGATGGCAGAACTGTGTGGATAGTTTAGGCTCATACTTTGATTAATTGTACTGCTGCTTATTTGAGATAGAATAAACTACACTTTTGATTCAAAATCTGACATTTCATATATTTCATATTTAATGACCTAACTTTTTTTTCCCCATTCTTAATTGTCTAGGCTAGAATTTCTAGTACAATGTTGAATGGAAGTGGCCAGAAAAGACCTCCTTGTCTTGTTCCGACTATAGGAGGAAAGCTGCTAGTCTTTCGCCATTAAGTATGATGTTAACTGTGGGTTTTTTCATTGATACTCTTTATAAGTTTGAGGAAGTCCCTTATATTCCTAGTTTGCTGAGTACTTTGTTGAGTGTTCTTGAAGTTTATGCTTAATTTCTTCATATTTTTGATGTTTTCAACATTTTTATCTGTTACTCCTTTCCAGTTTTGTTTCATTGTAATCAGGGAACATGCTTTCAGTGATTTCAATCTTTTAAAGTTTATTGTGGCTTGTCTGTCCTGGAGAGTGTTCCATGTGCACTTGAGATGGATATGTATTCTGTTATTGAGCAGACTGTTCTGTATTTGTTTTTCTTTCTCTTTTTAATAGGCCATTTAAAGGACTTTAAGGCAGACTGTTCTATAGATGTCTGATATATCTAGTTAGTTTATAGTGTTGTTCAAGTCTTCTGTTTCTTGTTGATCATCTCTCTATTTGATGTGTCTAAAGTGAGTCTCTATGGCCAACATACAGTTGGACCTTATTTTTTTTTTTTTAATTTGTTTACCAGTCTTTACCTTTTCATTGGGGAATTTGATCTATTTGCATATTGCTGATAAGAAAGAACTTCTGCCATATTGGTATTTGTTTTCTCCTTACCATATTTTTTTTAGTTACTTAAGTCTTCTATTTCTGCCTCCTTTTATGTTAGATATTTTCTGGTGTACCACTGTAATTCTCTTATGTTTCTTTGTTATGTATTTTCAAGGTATTTTCTTAGTAGTTGCCCTGGCATTACAATTAACATCTTAATTAGTTTAGATTAATATCAACTTAATATCAGTAGTGTAAAAAACTTTACTCCTATGTAGCGTTATGCTGTTATTGTCACAAGTCGTATCTTTGTATGTTGTATGCTCATCAACACTGATTTACAATTATTGCTTTATACAGTTGTCCTTTAAGTCAGGTGGGAGAAAGAAAAAAACATAAAGAATGTATTCATATTGTCTTTTATATTTACCTATATAGTAACCTTTACCTGTGTTCTCTATTCATGTGGATTTGAGTTACTGTCATCAACATGAAGGAGTTCGTTAGCATTTTTTGTAGAGTAGGTCTACTAATGATGAATTCTCTCAGTTTATATTAATCTGGGAATGTCTTAATTTCTCTCTCCTTTTTGAGGGATAATTGTGCTGATAAAGAATTCTTGGTTGACAAGGTTTTTTTTTTTTTCTTTCAGTACTTTGGCTATGCCATCCCACTGCCTTCTGGTCTTTGTGGTTTCAGATGAAAAGTCAGCTGTTAATGTTGATGAATAACTTCTCTCTTGCTTCTTTCAAGATTCTTTGTCTGGAAGCCCTAGGCAGAGCAGGTAGGCAAGAGAAAGAAATAAAAGGTATCCAGAGTGGAAAAGAAGTCCAATTGTCCCTACTGATGTGATCTTATATCTAGAAAACCCTAAAGACTCCTCCAAAAACTCTTAGATCTGATAAATGAATTCAGTAAAGTTTCAGAATACAAAATCAATGTACAAAAATCAGTAGCATTTCTATTCACCAAGAGTGACTAGCAAAGAACTGAATCAACAAGGCAATCTGATTTACGATAGCTACCAAAACAAAATAAAATAAAACAAAACTTAGGAATATATTTAAGCAAGGAGGCAAAAGATCTCTTCAGGGAAAACTGTAAAATACTGATGAAAGAAATTGTAGATTACACAAACAGATAGAAAAACATCCCATGCTCATAGATGAAAAGAATTAATATCATTAAAATGACCACACTGCCCAAAGCAACCTACAGATTCAGTGCAATCTCTATTAAAATACCAATGTTGTTTTTCACAGAATTAGGAAAAAAAATCCTACAGTTCATATGGAACCAAAAAAGAGCCCTAATAGCCAAAGCAAAAGGAACAAAGCTGGAGGCATCACATTACCTGACTTTATATTTCAAGGCTACAATAATTGAAACAGCAATTTACTAGTATAGACATAAACACACAGATCAATGGAACAGAATAGGGAACCCAAAAATAAAGCCACATACTTACGATCAACTGATCTTTGACGAAGTCAGCAAGAACATACACTGGGGAAAGGACACCCTTTTCAATAAATGGTGCTGGGAAAATTCGACTTTCATATGCAGAAGAATGAAACTGGACCCCTGTCTCTCACCATATACAAAAATCAACTCAAGATAGATTAAAGATTTAAATATAAGACCTGAAACTATGAAAATACTAGGAGAAAACCTAGGGAAAACTCTTCATTCAGGACATTGGCCTAGGCAAAGAGTTCATGAGTAAGCCTCAAAAGCACAGGCAACAAAAACAAAAATAGACAAATGGTACTTAATTAAACTAAAAAGCTTCTGTGCAGCAAATTAAATAATAGAATGAACAGACAACCTGTAAAATGGGAGAAAATATTTGAAAGCTGTACGTCTGGCAGGGGACTAATATCCAGAATTTACAGGAACTCAAACAATAAAACCCCAAATAATACCATTAAAAAGTGGGCTAATGACATGAATAGGCATTTTTCAAAAGAAAACAAATGCATGACCAACAAGCATATGAAAAAATGCTCAACATCACTGATCATCAGTGAAACGCAAATTACAGCCACAATGAGATATACCAATCAGAATGGCCATTATTAAAAAGACAAAAAATAACATGTGGTGAGCATGTGGAGAAAAGTGAACACTTACACACTGGTGGGAATGTAAATTAATGCAACCTCTGTAGAAAATAATATGGAGATTTCTGAAAGAACTACCATCTGATCCAGCAATACCACTGTTGGGTATCTACCCAAAGGAAAAGACATCATTATATAAAAAAGATACCTGCACTTGTATGTTTATCGCAGCAATATTCACAATAGCAAAGGTATGGAATCAACAGATGGATGGCTAAAGAAAACATGGTATATATGCACAATGGGATACTATTCAGCCATAAAAAAGAATGAAATCATGTCTTTTGCAGCAACATGGATGGAACTGGAGGTCATTATTTTAAGTGAGACAACTCAGACACAGAAAGGCAGATACCATATGTTCTCACTTATAAGTGGGAGCTAAATAATGTGTATACATGGAAGTAGAGTGTAGAATGACAGACAAGGGAGACTTAGAGGGGTGGGGGCATGGTGAGAGGGGGTGGATGATGAGGAATTACTTAATGGGTACAATGTATATTACTCCAGTGATGACTACCCTAAAAGCCCTGACTTCACCACTATGCAGTATATCCATGTAACAAAATTACATTTATTCCTCATAAATTTATATAAATAATAAAAAATTTCTATGTCTTTCAGTGGTTTAGTTAAGATCTTAGTATTCTGATGTGGATTTCTTAGAGTTTATCCTACTTGGAGTTGGTTGAGCTTCTTCATTAAATTGCGAAATTTCTGGCCATTATTTCTTCAAATATTCTTTATCTTCCTCTCTCCTTTTGGGATTCCTATGATGTGTATATTGGTATTCCTGGTGGTGTCCCACATATCTCTTAGGCTCTTTTATAATTTCTTCATTCTTATTTCTTTCTGATCCTCAGACTGACTTAATTGACCTATCTTCATGTTCACTGGTTCTTTGTTCTGCCTATTCAAATCAGCTGTTGACCCCTTCTAGTGAATTTTTCATTTCAGTTATTATACTTTTGAACTCCATAATGTCTGTGTGATTTTTTAAAAAAGAAATAATTTCTACCCCTTTATTGGTACTCCCTTTTTGGCGAGACAGAGTTTTCATGCTTTCCTCTGGTTCTTTAGAGGTGGTTTCCTTTAGCTTTTGAGTATATTTAAATAGCTGATTTAAAGTCTTCCTAATAAGTCCAGTGTCTGGGCTTCCTTAGGGACAGTTTCTATGACTGCTTTTTTCTTCTATTTATGGGCCATTCTTTCTTGTTTCATTGCGTACCTGTAATCTGTTGAAATCGGATATTTTGAATATTACAATGTGGCAACTTTGGAAATAGATTCTCCCCTGTCCAGGGATGTTGTTGCTACTTGTAACTGCTGCTGTTAGTTTGTTTAGTGACATTTCAGAATTTTTGTAAAGTCTGTGCTTTGTCATGTATGCCCATTGACGCCTCTGTTCCATTAGGTTAGTAGTAGTCAGCCAGTGATTGGACAGATTTCCTTAAACACTTGAAACTAAAAACATCTCCCAATCTTTACAAAGGTGCACTGTGCATCTGTTGGGGTACGTATTCAGCACTCAGCCAATTTACGCTCACCTTGGCCTTCATTTCCTGTTTGTGCAGAGCTTCAAGGTCATCCAGAGGTGAGAGCATAGGCCTTCCCAGGTCTTTTCCTGAGCATTGCACAGCCCTGGGCATATGCATTGCCTCCTAGATCCCCAGGAATATGTTGAAGCTGTTCAGAGCTCTCATTTCCCAGCACATGCCATTCTCCAGCCTTTCCTCTCAAGATTTTTGGTCCACATTTTGCTTGCCCTAACTGTTACCCATTGCTTCAGGCAGTAGCAGCTAAACAGTTACCTGCAAAGGTTCTCCATAACACTCCTCATGCCCGTGGTGGCTTCAGCTCTTGGGAGTTCCAAGTTAGCTACATTAGGTACGCTATAACAAGTCTTTTAAGCAGGTCTTCCAGGGAGCCGCTAGATAGGTCAAAACATAATTTCAGTATGTTTGCAAATGAGGTTTATTGTGCAGTACCAGTACCAGGAACATGGGCTGTTATTGTCAAGGCTGCCCCTGATCTGGGAGGCCCCCAGTGGGCCTAGAGTAAGTTAAAATGCTACAAAATTCAATGTTTTGCCAAGATTCAGCTGTTTTTCTTTCTATCTCTTTTTTTTCCCCTTCCCATACTCAGCCAGCCTCAATAGCTGTTTTTCTTGAATAAGCATTGTTTGGGTTGCTGTGAACTTTTTGTTAGTTTTCGGTGTTTGTTTTGTTTTGTTTTGAGACAAGGCTTACTCTGTCACCCAGGCTGAAGTGCAGTGGCATGATCATAGCTCCCTGCAGCCTCAAACTCCTGGGCTCAAGCAGTCCTTCCGCCTTAGCCTCCCAAGTGCTGGGATTATAGACACGAGCCACTGTGCCTGGCTGGATTTTTTATTTTTTAAGTTTAATGAGAGTACAGTCATATGTTGCTCAATGATGGGGATACACTGTGAGAAAAAATGTCTTTGGCAATTTTGTCATTGTGTGAACATCATGTGCACCCCTAGATGGTATAGCCTACTACATCCCTAGGCTATATGGTACAGCATATATTGCTTTATTGCTCCTAGGCTACAAACTGGTACAGCATCTTATTGTCCCGAATCAGCGATTGGAAAACAGTGATAAGTACTTGTGTATCTAAACATATGTAAACATAGCAAAAGTACAGCAAAAGTATGATATTATAATCTTATGGGACCACCCTTGTTTTGTGGTCAGTTATTGACTGCAGTGTCATTATGCAGTGCATGACTGTAATTCATAGAGACAGTTTTAGAAATCAAATAGTACTTGTACGGAAAAGAGTCACCATAGGAGGCCTGAGATGCTATTCTCAGAAAGGCCTGCTTGCACGGCTGGGGCCCTTGCTTGGGGTCTGGGAACTTGACTGGTAAACAGTTCCTTGCAATGATATAAAACTTTTTCAAATATGAGGGTGGCTCACTGTGCCTACACTGTGCAAACAATAGTTGATGCTGAATACCAGCCTTTTCTGGGAGTCTGGAATTTTGGTTCCAGACTCACATAGGCAGAGGGTACCTATATGATGAGCCTTTAAAAAGACCTTGGGCTCTGAACATCTAAAATGCTGCTGGTAGACAACACTTTACACATGTTGTTGGTGTGCTGGAGGAGTTGACCCTCCAGCCTAAGGATGCATTAGGAGGGTGAGACACTGGCGGAGGACCCTTAGAAGCTCTCGTCTGATTTCCTCCAGCCTTCCCCCCATGTGCCTTTCCTTTGCTGGTTTTGCTTTGTATCCTTTCTCCATGATGAATCGTTAGCTATGAGTACAACTATGTGCTGAATTATGTGTCCTTCTAGCAAATCACAGATCCTGGGGGTGTTCTTGGCATCCCCTGACACAGCACTGAAATATTTAAAAAGGAAAATACCATTCCCTGCCTCATTCTTGCAGCCCTTTCGGTCTTAATTTTTTTTCGTTTTAGCTGTTTCTTTTGGCATTTATTCCCTTTTTTCTAAATAATATACTTAAACTGCTATTTCTTTCTTTCTTTCTTTCTTTTTTTTTTAAGACAGAGTCTTACTCTGTCACCTGAGCAAGCGTGCCATGGCGTCAGCCTAGCTCACAGCAACCTCAAACTCCTGGGCTCAAGTGATTCGCCTGCCTCAGCCTCCCGAGTAGCTGGGATTACAGGTGCACACCACCACAACTGGCTAATTTTTCTATTTTTAGTAGAGACGGGGTCTTGTTCTTGCTCAGGCTGGTCTCAAACTCCTGACCTCAAACAACTCTCTTGCCTCGTCCTCCCAGAGTACTAGGATTACAGGCATGAGCCACTGCTCCCAGCCAAACTGCTGTTTCTTGAGATAACCAGTTTTTGACATTAGCTCTTAAGTAGGTATTATGATAGATGAGGATTTAGG
>CAUYSK010120392.1:0-10332 GCA_963575035.1 Avahi laniger
ATGCTTGTAGTCCCAGCTACTTGGGAGGCTGAGACAGTAGGATTGCTGGAGCCCAGGAGTTCGAGGTTGCTGTGAGCTAGGCTGATGCCACGGCACTCGCCCCAGGCAAGAGAGTGAGACTCTGTCTCAAAAAAAAAAAAAAAAAAAGATAGATATAAAATGGATTTTTGACTTCCCATATAGTACTGTGCTTCTCTTATGCAATAAGTGGAAATGAAGAAGTAAAAAATGGTTTAAAAAAGTAAGATATAAGTAGGTCTTAAATAAGCATAAGCTGGGTAGTATAATATAATGTGTCATACAAGAAGAGGTATATGCAAAGTGCTTTTGGAAGCACAGAGAAGGGTAAAGTAATGCTGGCAGAGCCAGAGAGGAAGTGATATTTGAGCTGTGCTAAAAGACGAGAAGGAATTTGCCAGGCAGAGAATAAGAAAACAACCAGACTATACAGAAGGAAGAGCGTAAGTAAAGGTATGGCATTTTCAGAGTCTGTTACGAAGTTAAACGTTTTCCTGTATGTCTTAGAAGCCAACAGCTGAAAAACTACCTATTATTATTTGAGTCTGGGGTTGATAACTCTGAAGGCAATGTAGAAGTTAGGTTGGAGGAAAGAGATTCTAAAACCCTGGGGATCTGTGATGACATTGTGACTGTCTTGGCAAGAGGCACAAAGAATCTGTTTGGGTGCAGTAGAATGGGAAGCAGAGAAAAAAGATGTATGGAGGAAGTTGCCTGTTACCTGCAGCAGTGAGAAGTGGGTAGTGGTTGAAAATAACTCTGGGTAGAAGTAACTGGGTGGATGTTGCTGCCATTCTCCAAGCTAAAGAACACAGCAGAAGCAAGTTTGTGAACAATGAAGAGAATATACTCACTTTTTTTATTTTTCTGTCTAATCTAGGGTTTTCCCTACAAGTATAACTACAGTTTAGAAAGTTTTTATCTGCAATATAAAAATTTTAATTTTTCCTCCTCTTTTTAAAATTTGTAATTGCTGGCCAGGCGTGGTGGCTCACGCCTGTAATCCTAGCTCTCTGGGAGGCTGAGACGGGCGGATTGTTTGAGCTCAGGAGTTCGAGACCAGCTCTGAGCAAGAGCGAGACCCCATCTCTACTAAAAATGGAAAGAAATTAATCGGACACCTAAAACTATATAGAAAAAATTAGCCAGGCATGGTGGTGCATGCCTGTAGTCCCAGCTACTTGGGAGGCTGAGGCAGAAGGATCGCTTGAGCCCAGGAGTTTGAGGTTGCTGTGAGCTAGGATGATGCCACGGCACTCTAGCCCAGGCAACACAATGAGACTCTGTCTCAAAAAAAAATAAAAAATAAAAAATAAAAATAAAATTTGTAATTGCTGCATGGCATTCTCTTGTATGGATGTTCCATAATTTATTTCACAAGTTCCTTACCTATGGTTGTTCACACTGTTGGTTACAGATCACATTAAATTTAAAAAATTTTGTTGCTTGTTCACATTTTCTGTAATAGGCATATGCCATTAATTTAAAATTTTAAAAAATAAAAGAAAAAACAGTGATTTTGGAATTTTCAGTAAGGGTAATTGGAATCTTGGTGGTGTCATTTATCAGAAAAAGGGAAGTCAGAAGGATGAACTTTTACTTGGGACAGGCTTGAGGTGCTGGATGAGGAACCAATGACTTCAGTTTGGAACAGGTTAAGCTTGGTACACTCAGGAAATTTAAAACATGACACTAGAATTCAGAAGAGACTTAAATGCAAAATATAGTCATCTATAGAGGGAATCACCCACAGAAGGACAGTTGAAGTTGTAGAAAGAATGGAGTGCAGAGAGAAAGAAGAGAGAGTAAAGGAAAGAAGATAGAGAATACACACACACACACATACACAAAACATGAGGGTTTGTTGCTCGTTTGCATTCTAATTTTAGTTCTATAAATTACCACCTCTTCAAAAAAATTACTAGCTATGAGTCTTAGGGCAAGTCATTCTCTCTTTGGTAAAATGGGCATAAATAATACCACTCACTTAGCAAACTGTAAAAATAGAGAAAATGTAGAAAAAGTATTGCATTCATTATCCATTGTTGTGCAACAAATTACCTTAAAATTTAGCACCTTAAAACAACAAACATTTGGCCAGGCGTGGTAACTTGTGCCTGTAATCCTCCCACTTTGGGAGGCCAAGGCAGGAGGATTGCTTGAAGCCAGGAATTTGAGAACAGCCTGAGCAACACCGAGACCCTGTCTCTACAAAAAACAGAAAAATTAGCCAGGTGTATTAGCGCATGCCTGTAGTCCCAGCTACTCGGGAGGCTGAGGCAGGAGGATCGCTTGAGCCCAAGAGTATGAGGTTGCTGTGAGCTAGGCTGATGCCACTGCAGTCTAGCCTGGGAGATAGAGCAAGACCCTGTCTCAAAAACACAAAACAAAAAAATATTTTTTATCTCACAGTCTCTGAGGATCAGGAATATGGAAGGGAGTCACTTAGCCTGGCAGTTCCGGTTCAGGGGCTTTCATGAGGTTATACTCAAGATTCAGTCAGGGCTGTGGTCATCTGAAGGCTTAAGTGGGGCTGCAGGATATGCATCTAATAGGCTTACTCCTATGGCTGATGGCAGAAGGCCTCAGTTCCTCACCACATGAACCTCTCATAGGGCTACTGGAGTGAATTCACAATGTGGCAGGTGCTTCCTCCAGAGTGAGAGAGCAAGAAGGAAGCTGCAGTGTCTTTTATGACCTACTGCCTAAAGTCAAACACTGACACTTCTCCTTTATTTTATGCATTAGAAGCAAGTCCCCAATTCCAGCCTACACTTAAGAGGAGAGGAATGAAGCTCAACCTCTTGAAGGGAGGAGTATCAGAGATTTTTGTGTTGTGGCCTGTGCCTGTAGTCCCAGCTACTAGAAGGCTGAGATGGGAGGATCATTTGAGGCCAGGAATTCAAGTCCAGCAGCCTGGGCAACATAGTCAGACTCTGTCTCTAAGGAGAAAATAAAGATGTTGTGAACATATTTTAAAACCACAACAAATATCTGGTACACTGTTGCTCCTTGAGGCTCAGTCCTGAACCCTCTTTTCTTCACTATCAACCTTGATTGTCTTTTATCTTCCAAGACTTATTTTCTTTTCTTTTCTTTTTTCTTTTTTTTGAGACTGATTCTCATTCTATTGCCTGGGCTATAGTGCAGTGGCATCATCCTAGCTCACGGCAACCTCAAACTCCTGGGCTCAGGCAATCCTCCTGCCTCAGCCTCCCAAGTAGTTGGGACTACAGGCATGCGCCACCATGCCTGGCTAATTTTTCTATTTTTTGTAGAGACGGGGTCTTGCTCTTGCTCAGGCTGGTCTCGAACTCCTGAGCTCAACTGATCCTCTCGCCTCAGCCTCCAAGAGTGCTAGGATTACGGGCATAAGCCACCGCACCCGGCCCCAAGCCTTATTTTTCTCTTAGCTTTCCTCTTCTTAGTAAGCAACAGCACTTCTACCTAGTTACTGAAAGTGAGAATCATCCTCTTTTCTTTCCCTCACCTTCTATCCCCTCATAAATCCATCAGCAAGCACTGTTGGTTTTACCACTAAGATAATGTTTGCAGTTGTCCTTTGGTATCTGCGGGGGGTTGGTTCCAGGACAACCCCTCCCAAAGGATACTGAAATCCACAAATGTTCAAGTCTCTTATATAAAATGGCATAATATTTGAACATAATCTATGCACATCCTCTTGTATCCTTAAAATCACCTCTAGATTGCTTATAATGCCTAATACAATGTATTAATAAATGCCATGTTAAGTTAGTTGCTACTTTCATGTATTATTTAGGGAATATTATTTAATGACAAGAAAAAAAGTCTGTACATGTTCAGTACAGCTGCAATCATCTTTTTTTTGTTAATTTTCCACCCACAGTTGGTTGAATCCATGAGTGACAAACCCAAGGATATGGAGGGCCAACTGTGTATGCAATTTGTCTATTCTCTGTTCCTGCCACATGCTGCCACAAGCACTTGCTTGAACTACCTCAATGGCCTTATAACTTGTCTTCCTTTTTCAACTTTTGCTTTCCTTTTCTCCATCTTTACACAGCAGTTACAATCATCTTTTTAAAAAGCACAAATATAATCATGGTATTCCCCAGCTTAAAATTATTCAAAGGCTTTCCATTGTATTAGGTCATTAAATATAAAATGTCTGATTTCTAATCAAAAGTGGAGCTTATTATATCTCAAACAAGAAGCAGCACAATTAATCGAAGTATGTACCTAAACTGTCAGCCCAGTTTTGCCATCTTAATGGTAGCTTTTTTATGCCAGCTGCGAAGAAGCCCAGAGAGCAAGTAGCAATGAAATTGCGAAAAGCAGTTTCCATAGCTTGTTGAGAATTGAATATTTTTCCTTGCAAGAAGTGGTCCACAGTCTGGAAGAAGTTGTAGTCAGTTGGTGCAAGGTCCAATGAATACGGTGGATGACAAGAGAGTTTCCAAGTCCAGCTGCTGTAGTTTGAGCAGCATTGTTTGTGTGACATGTAGTCAAGTGTTGTCTTGCAAGAGGATTGGCCTGTCTCTATGGACCAATCTCGGCTGCTTAATCACAAGCATCCTCATCATGTCATCCAACTGGTTGCAGTAGACATCCACTGTTTTTGACTGCCCAGTTTTCATGAAGCTGTAGTGGATAATACCAGCGCTGGACCACCAAAGAGACACCATTAGCTTTTTTTGATGAATATTCGCTTTTGGATTGTGTTTCAGCACTTCATCTTTATCCAACCATTGTGCTGAATGCATGTAGTTGTCAAAAAGAATCCATTTTTCATCACATGTAACAATACGGTGTAGAAATGGTTCACCTTTATGTCATGACAGCAAAGAAAGGCAAGCTTTGAGACGATTTCTCTTCTGATGCTTGTTTAATTCATGCAGAACCCATCTATCCAACTTCTTTACCTTGTCGATTTGTTTCAAATGGTCCAATATTGTTGGAATAGCAACATCAAACCTTGCTGCTAATTCACACATAGGTTGAGATGGATTCTCTTCCACTACAGCTTTCAGCTCAGCTTTATCTACCTTGGTCTCAAGTCACCCACGTGACTTATTTTCAAGATTAAAATCACCACAATGGAACTTGTCAAACCATTGATGTACTGTGTGTTCATTAGCCATATCCTTCCCAAACACTTTGTTGATATTTCAAGCTGTCTGTCCTCCATTGGTTCCATGATGGAATGCATATTCAAAAATAACACAAATTTTTTACTCATCCATGCTTTCACAAAAATTGCTCTAAAAAAAATGTGAAAGATAATCGCAAGCCAAACCATGTATTTGAAAGAATGAGGATGTACCTTCACTAGAAGTGTCAAAGTGAAATGTCAGAGATATCAACTGTCACACTTAGTACTTAAGGAAATCGGGCATTTCATACTTAATAACCTTAATACTTATTATGCAATCCTAATTCCCCTAATTCCCTACTATCTCCTGCAAAATCCTGAATTATCTGGTCCCTGTTACTTCTCCAATCTCATATCATCCCATTTTCTACCTCTTTAATGGACATTTGTTATTGTTTTTGGAAATGCAGCAAGAGAAACTGTTTCCAGTGTTTGGGGAATTTCCTAATCCATGAGCCCTGGTGAGGGGCAGAATTGCTTCCTTGATAGAAATTACAACTGCCAGTTACTTTTTCAACCTCCCTTCAATTAAGGGAATGGGCACAGGATCTAGATTTTGGCAACCAGATGTATTTGCCCAGGTTTTGATAAGAGCTAGTGATCCAGAGAAGGGGAATTTGGTGGGAGAAACTCCTGCAGAAAGAAGGAATTCCTGGGTGACAAAGGCAGCAGTGAAAGCTGTGGTGTCTGATACTCTGTTCCAGTGGTATTGGCAGTTTAAGCTGCTGCACATTGGTACTCACTAGCAATAGCAATAGTTCCCTAAGGATGCTTCGTGGTCAGATTTGGGGCATTGTCCTGGGCCACATAACTGTGAACCTAGTTCCCCAGCCCTACTGGTGATTCTTAGTGACCCAATTACCTTGAGTTTTGTTGATAGCTGGGAACATCCCTGACTTACATACCCTATTTCCTCTACCTGCCAAAGTCTTTCTGGTCAATAAAACTGAAGGACCCTATTCTATTTTACTTCACATCTCCAACACTTCAAACAGTATCTGGCAAGTAGCAAGTACTTGGCAAATGTTAATTCAATTGATAGAATTGGCCAGTCATAGGCTGGAGTACAAAATTCTATTTCATCCTTATCCTCCTCGGGAACTCTAGCCCTACAGAAAAGGCATTCTTGAGTTTCAATTCTGATTTGGCAGCAGGAATTAGACGTTCCCACTAACTGGGTTTTGGCTCTACCACCGGGCCCAAAAATGGGGAAGGGACGAAGATGGAAACTGGGGAGGAAATTCTTGAAGTAATAGCTCCTACGAACTCCTGCTGGTGTCTTAGCAGGAATCAAAGTGGTGACTCCTAGGAACTTCAGCATGGGAATCTAAGGGAAAACAATCATGAGGAAACAGGCAGTAGAGCAGTGGTTCTCTCTCCCACAAGACAGTTTGTTCAGGGTGAGCATTCAAGGTGGTTATAGCAAGTCCTATTGGCTATTTTATTTATTTTTATTTTTATTTTGTTTTTTTAGATACTGGGTCTCACTCTGTCACCCAGGCTGGAGAGCAGTGGTGCAATTAGAGCTCATTGTAGCCTCAAACTCCTGGTCTCAAGCGATCCTCCCACCTTGGCCTCCCAAAGCACCAGGATTACAGGCGTGAGCCACCATGCCTGGCTTTATTAGTAATTTTAGTAAATATTCTAGTGTCAGGTAGAATGGCAGGCTTCAAATGAGAAAGTAGAAATTTTGGGGAATTGAGGTGGCAGGGACTTACCTGATCATTGAAGGTTGGGTATGGTTCTCTTGCCTTTCTACGGGAACTTTTCAAGTGTACAAGTCACTAGTAAGTGGGGCCTGGGGGAGAGAGGGTGTTCAGCATTACAAGGGTATGAATTGCTTGTTTAGCATCAAGGCTAGCCATCTTTTGTTAAGCATGTACTTTGTGCCTTGCACTACGATAAGTAATTCATATGTATTATCTCATTCAATCATCATATCTCTCTGAGAAGTAGCTGTTACTATCTAGCAACCTTGCTAAAAAACCTATTTTCACTACTATAAAGATAATGCATGAATGCTAAAAAAAAAAAGAAAGTGACCTTATTACCTATAAAACTAGAACTCTATAAGCCCATATTTCTGGGTGTCTTTGTAGGCATCAACTCCATATGTGAATCAGTATTAATTCCTTAAATGTTACTTGTTATACCTAATTAAAATTGTATTATTTCCAAAAATGAAAAAAAAAAGATAATGCATCTTCACACATATACTTTTTTCCCCTTCTGTTAAATTCTTTGGATAAATTTTCAGAAGTGGAATTACTAAGTCAGAGAATATAAAGATTTTAAAGCCACCAATAACTTCTTTTTACTCCTATCTGGAGGACTTGTCTACTCTCTTTCTTTGTATTTAACTTGTCTGTGGGAGTCTTCTATTTCCTGATGCCCTGTCCAGTCTAGAGTCTGACAGACAGTAAATGCTCAGTTAATATTTATTGCATGACTGTTAAATATATTTAGAGTATTTGATCTAAAAAAACCACCTAAGATGGCTGGGTGTGGTGGCTCATGCCTGTAATCCTAGCACTCTGGAAGGCTGAGGCCAGAGGATTGCTCAAGCTCAGGAGTTCGAGATCAGCCTGAGCCAGAGCCAGACACCATCCCTACTGAAAAAAAAAAAAATACTAAAGATTGAAAAATTAGCCAGGCATCACGGTGCAGGCCTGTAGTCCTAGCTACTCAGGAGCCTGAGGCAGGAGAATCACTTGAGCCCAGGAGTTTGAGATCGCAGTGAGCTATAATGTCACTACACTCTACCCAAGGCAACAGAGCAAGACTCCGTCTAAAACAAAAAAAAAAAAAGACCACCCCCCCCAAAAAAATTGATTAGTTTTGCCTTTGTTGAAGATTCCTTGGATGAAGCTTTACAAAATTGTCTTATTTTAATTGAAGTCATTTATTCATTCATCTATATTTTGTCCTCTTGCAAAGAAGATTTTAAGATGGCTTAGAAAGTTGCAAAAATATGCTGGGTGCAGTGGCATGCACCTATAGTCTCAGCTATTCAGAAGGCTGAGGCAGGAGGATTGTATGAGACCTGGAGTTCAAGACCAGCCTGGGCAACATAACAAGATCTTGTCTTTAAAAAGAAAAAAAAAGAAAGAAAGTTGCAAAAATAAGTAGCAAGACAAAATATATTACATGTGAAAAAGGTGAAACAAAAGGAATAAAAAGGTAGTAAAGTAGAATGGAGCCAGAAATGAGAATATTTCACAAAATGCATACCGTGAAGTTTTAAACACAGTACAAAAAAGATGACAAAGTGATAGTTGCAACAAGATTTGCCATGTTCATAGGCAAAAATAGCCTGGTTACATAGGAACATTACCACCTTCCCTGAAGATAAGACTTGACATAAATTTTTCAGAGAGGAAATTTTATGAACAGTGTTACCTTCGACAACATATTCTTGATAGTAAGCATGGAGAAAAATGTTGAAGTTCTATTTCTTATAGTGCCTATAATAAAAGCTGAAAACATTATAGCCAAATACAGTTCAATAAATTCGATTTAAAAATTATTATTATGCTACCCAGAAGTTAAGCAACTCTGTCTTGATTTTATTTGATCCATGGAAAGATTTTATTTAAAGGGCCTAGTATAAAAGCTCCTAATCTGAGGTTCATGAACAACATTTGGGATATTTTAAATTCTCTGAGATTGTACGCAAAAATATTGTGGCCACGAGTTGATGCCTTTTTCTGGGAAAGAGTCTAGAGCAGTAGTTCTCAAGTTCAACTACACAGTAGAATTACCTAAGGAGACCCTTTTGTTACAACAGGGGGGTCCATCTATGGCAAATGTGTCTAGTTCTTGCTGTGTAAACCTACATCTTGCTCTTGCTCTGTAAACCTATCTTGTCCTCCTTGATAAACTTCGTTTCATGTTTACCTTGCTTTTTAAAAAAAAAAAATAGAATTACCTAGGGAGCTTTAAAAAAGAAAAAAAAACAATGCCAGGGACCCTAGATATCCTGACTTAATTGATCTGGGGGAGCCCATGTATGGCAATTTTTAAAAAGCTCACCAACTAATTCTAATGTGCAAAGTTAATATGAATACAAAACATCTAAGGATTTTGTTCAAATGCAGTTACTAATTCAATGTATCTGGGTTTAGGCCTGAGAATCTGCATTTCTTACAAGGTAATGCCACTGCTGATGTTTAGAACATACTTTGGGTAGTAAAGCTCTAGAGCAATGGTATTCAAAGGGAGAGTGGTTAATATTCATAATAATAACAAGATGTTAGTTGCCTTTTTTCTTTCTTTCTTTTTTTTATTTGGAGATAATAAGGTCTCCCTCTGTTGCCCAGGCTAAAGTGCAGTGGTGTCATCATAGCTCACTGCAACCTCACACTCCTGGATTCAAGTGATGCTCCTGCCTCGACCTCCCAAAGTGCTAGGATTACAGGGATGAGCCACCCCACCCTGCCTGCCTTTTTCACTGTATTGACATTTGCATTAATGGTGGGTAAAACTGCTTATGCCTTAGCAGGAAATAAGGTGGTGGCACCAAACCCTACAATTACTCATTGCAGTCTTCTTTACGGCCATCCACTTGCAATTGAAAAAAATAAATAAATAAAAAGATGCAGTTTTATTCAAAAATATCCTTGATGAAACAGAAAAAATATTAATGTCCTTAAATCTCAACTCCTCAGTACCTATGTTTTTAATTATTTGGTACAACAAAATGGGAGGTATGCATTAAGCACTTGTGCTGTGTCAAAGAATGAATGGTTGTCTTGAGGAAAAACATTTGTATGGCTCATTGACCTATTTAATATTAGCTGACCTAGCTGCTTTTCTCATTGGCCACCATTTTACTTAAAAAAATGACTAACAGGCCGGGCGCAGTGGCTCACGCCTGTAATCCTAGCACTCTGGGAGGCCGAAGCGGGTGGATCATTTGAGCTCAGGAGTTCGAGACCAGCCTGAGCAAGAGCAAGACCCTGTCTCTACCAAAAATATAAAGAAATTAATTAGACAGCTAAAAATATATAGAAAAAATTAGCCGGGCATGGTGGCGCATGCCTGTAGTCCCAGCTACCTGGGAGGCTGAGGCAGGAGGATCGCTTGAGCCCAGGAGTTTGAGGTTGCTGTGAGCTAGGACGATGCCACGGCACTCTAGCCCGGGCAACAAAGTGAGACTCTGTCTTAAAAAAAATAAATAA
>CAUYSK010120393.1:0-63584 GCA_963575035.1 Avahi laniger
TGGTAGACTGATAGTTCCCAGTTTGTTCTTTTTACTTAAGATTGCTTTGGCTATATGAGGTCTTTTCTGGTTCCATACAAAGCATAGAATTATTTTTTCCAGATCTGTAAAGAATGATAATGGGATTTTGATAGGGATTGCTAAATTTTTTTAAAAAATAGTTGATTAATATCCAATGCTGGAAAGAATGTGAGAAACTAGATCAATCATAGATTATTAATGAGAGCATAAAATGATACCACCAACCTGGAAAAGAGTATGGCAGTTTCTTACAAAACTAAATATATATTATACTTATCATATTACTTAGTTATATTCCTGACATTTATCCCAGAGAAATAAAAATATATGTTCACACAAAAACTTGCACATGAATGTTTATATTAGCTTCATTTGTGATATCCAAAATATAGAAACAGTCCAAATGCCCTTAAACAGTTGAATAATCTGTGGAACATCCATACTTTGAAATACTACTCAGTAGTAAAAAGGAACTGTTGATAACACATAACAACTTGGATGAATCTCAAGGGAATTATGCCAAGCTTTAAAAAGTCTATTTCAAAAGTTATCTATTATAATTTCATCTTATATAACATTTTGAAAGGACAAAATTATAGAGATGGAGAACAGATTAGTGGATGCCAGATAAGGAAGGAAAGTAGCTGTGACTATAAAAGAGTAGCACAATTCATCCTTGTATGTTCTGGATCTTGACTACAGTGATAGTCACACATCAATGTACATATGTGATAAAATCACAAGAACATACAAACACAAGTGCATGTAAAGCTGGTGAAATCTGAACAAAGACAATAGATTGTATCAATACCAATTTCTTTCTTGTGACATTGTACTCTAGTTACGTAAAATATTACCATCGGGGGGAACTGGGTAAAGGAGGACTCTTTCTGTATTATTTCTTACAAATTGCAGGTGAATCTACAGTTATCACAAAATAAAAAGTTTAAAAAGATTAAACTACCAAATAAAGTTTGAAGCATCTTTATAGTGCTTTTTGTCCTTAGAATCTACTCTGAAATCTCATTAAATTTATAAATAGAAAGAATTGTCATAATGATGATGAGTCTTCATGTCCAAATAAAGGTACATTTTTCCATCTTAGTTTATTTTTGTGTCACAAAGAATAAACTCGAAAACATTTCATAAGACCTATGTGTTTTATTATTCCTGTTGCTATTATAAATGGGCTTTGTCTTGTATTTTATAGGAAAGATTCTTCTTCTCCATTTATGTATATTTTTCTCACTGCCATGTTCTCCAGAACATAGAATACCTTGGACATGTAGGAGGTGCTCACAAGAATTTGTTGAATGAATAAAAAAAGATACATTCTGTGTATTAAAGGAATACAAATAATTGTAAAAATATGAAATAATATAAAAATAATAAATTCATAACAGCAGTATCGTAGGATGCAGTTAGAGTGGAAAATATGATCAAGTAATATACCATAAGGTTTTTCAAATATATTTTAAACTTTTATTTCTTAAGCTCAGTTGTGTATTCATTGGTATTCATTATATTCTTTTTATATACTTACATGGATAAAATATTTTATGACAGAGAAAATAAAGCCTCATTTGATCCATAAACTTTTCCCCAAGAAGTATAAAAATAAACATACACTTTCCAACTGGACATATATACATTTGAAATGAACCCTATGTGCATAAATTTTGTCATTTATATATACGTATATATATTAGCTGTAATTTATATAACCTATTAGAATGGCTTTGAAAGTAAAAGAAACATTACTTTACAGCTCTGAATATGGCTCCAAGTTCTACCAGTAGGGCCATTTTATGGTCATTCAGAAGGACTCTCTGCTTGGTTTAATATTCTGCAATTGCTGTCTTGGAATTCTTAACTTTTAAAGAAGGAGCCCCACAAATTATGTAGCCAATCCTAAGAATCTAACATAAACACAGACACTGTAGAAATTTTCAGATATGACAGAGTCAGTTTCAATAAGAGGCAGTCAAGACAAGGCCACTCCTAGACAACACCACACAATTGCCCACCAACTAAGACATTAAGAAGCTGCTTAGACCAAGCCCTACGTTATTAGGGTACATTCTCTTCCTTGAATACTTTTCCACTATATTTTTCCAACCAGCTATTGTCAGCCTCTGAAATCCAGCTGAAGAATTTTGTGAAATCATACCCTCCTATTAGCTCCCACTAAAAGTTTGCTCATAACAATGAATATTGACCATGTAATTTTCAAACATATCTTTTTACAGTCCTCTCTGGAAGAATTCTAGTGTTGGAATTATAGAGATCTTGGCTGGAATCCCAGCCCACTACTTTCTGGAACCTTGAATTTTTTTTTTTTAGTCTGTAGAATCAAGTTAATAATATCCACTTCTTAGAGTTGCTTGGAGAATTAAATAATATGCACATATTGAAGAAATCATGTTCTGTCCACAGTGTCAGTTGCTATAAGATGTTAGTTCCCCTTTCCCTAAGACAAAAAATCACGTATTATTGGCCTTTGTAGTCTCAGAGCAAAATATCTGACTAACGGGAGTTCAAAAAATGTTTATGGAATGCCCGAACGCATGAATTATTCAATCTCATACACTGTAGATATGCAAAGACTCCCCAACTGCAGGTTTGCCCCAATTGGAGCTTTATTGTCCCACTGGTCTCTAGCTCTCAGAAGTGATAAAACATGTTTTACTTGGCTGGTCTCTTGATAGCCAATCAAAGTGGTTCTAATGTGGCCTAATTTCATTTTTATTCAGCAGTTCCTCTCAGAGCCTTTCCCAGAACACCAAGAATGAACTTCTCCAGATGCCATTGATCTGCCCAAGTAGACAGAAACCTCAGATGATGGGATTTCCACAAGAGACCAGTTATCGCTTGAGGAGCTGACCACTTGTTCTGAAATAAACCACAACTTTGTGTGCAAGTGGGAAATATTTTTTTCCTAAACTTAAATCATTTAGCCTCCAATAGCATTTACAAATTCTATCAATCACAGTCACAAGTTAAACTTCACTTTTAAAGTAACCCAAGCAAGCTGGCCTTCTGCAGTCACTTTTGCCCCCAGGATAATGGCAGATTTGGGCACAGCCTGAAAGGACTGAAAGTCAAGGCAAAGGGCTTGAGCAGAGAGTCACTGTGGGGTAGGAGTACATGAGCACTAAGATACATTTATGTTTAATATATTATTAACGTTTTGAACACTTTTAGGAGTAATTTATTAAAGAAGCCAAATCTCCAAGTTGAACTTGGTGGGTGTAGGGGCAGTGGTCAGGAGGCCAAAAAGAAGCAGAGAGTATGGAGAAGTAACTAAAAGGAAGTGGAAGTAAAACAATTTCCAGGAAGAATTAGAGCAAGATAAAAATGTGGCTCAAGTATAGTAATCCCCTAAAGAGGAGTCTTCACAATAGAAGGAAGGGAAAGTTGTCACAGAGATACACAAGAGTGGGTTGAGTCAAACTATCTGCTGAATATTTGACCCTATATAAAAGTAGCTTGCTCCAGAATTAACAGTTCCAGCATGGCATCAACATTATTAAGTGAAAAATTGAGAGTTGTAGTGTGGTACAGGAATTATAAAGTCACCTGCTCAGACCTGCTTCTCAAAATTGTAGCTTAGAAATCACCACCACCCCAAATGCAGGTGCAATGGAGGTAATGGTAACAGTGACTCAGGTGTGTTCACTGAGCCAAGCATATATAAGTTCTTTAGAATGGTGTTAAAGCAGGTAAGACAGGCACAGCCAGCCACCTAGTCAAACGGAATGCAAGGAAGAGAGCAACTGTGAAACAATCCCCAAGAGCCACCCTCTAGTCTTTGAGACAGAGGGGGAAAAAGTCAGAAGACCATGATCTGTGATGCTACCATTCTCTATTCTTATTATAGTGCTAGGCCAGTGATCTATTAAACTATTAATTAAATTCGTATTTTAAGAATTCTCTTTAATTTTACAACATGAGTAGAAAATTTTGTACTTGGTGGCAAATAGTTCCAAGTTTAAATCATACTTCTGCCACTTGTTGGCCATATGGCCATGGGCAAATGACTTAAAGTCCTAAAGGATTTATTACCTATTCTATAAAAGGGAAACAATAATACTCACTGTATTGCTAAGAGAATTAAATAATTTCTGTGAAAAAGAATATCTGAACCATGATAAGCACTCACTACATGTTCCCTGCCTTATACAACATTCTTTAAACTCTTTTCTGACAGAAAAATTTCTTAGTCCCTTTTTTGTCTTAAAAATGAGCTTTCGTCTCAATGTTAAAATGCAGACTAAATATTAAAAAGTTAATATAATGAAGACTATAATATTAAGGTACCTAAGCAAAAACCAAAACAAAAAACTGAAATCTATCAATAGAATTAAAATGTCATGGACAAGAAATCTTAGACACATCGTTGGTAATTGTTTCCTCTATATTCATCAACTCCAGAGCTAAGGCTGGGGAAAAATGAATGAGAATTTTATAATTCTTTGGAGGACACAAAATAAAATTTTATAACTTTGAGTAGTATGAATACTATTTCAGAATCGTTCTGCATCAAGTTCTGCTATACATTTCACTAAATAAATTAGAAAACATACTTGGATAGCATCTTGAATGCAAGGTCAAAGGGCTTTGACTTAAGTTGGTAGACAACAGGAAACCAACAAAGAACTTGATCAAAATATGGCATGGTTGAAGGTACACTTTGGGAAAATTTTCTTCTTTCAACAACATTCATTGAGCAGGAAATGTCTGAAGTAAAGCATAGGATAGACTGGAAGGATAGAAGCAGGCTGAAAGTCAGCACATCAGCAAGATGATCTTTTGAAAGTAAAGAGGTCAAAGATGGAGCCAAATTCTTAAGGACAATAAGGAAGATTTTCAACCACCTCAGTGGAGTGGTGCCAAAAAGATCCAACAAGACAGTAATAGAGAAATTACAGTCAATGATGAAGAACTAATCTGCTTAGAGGTAGTCCACTCTCTGCACAGCTAGGACTCCTCCAAGCAACAGTCAATTGATACACAGCAAATAAGAGGACAATTTTGTTTATCAAGAGTTGAATTTTCACAAGATAGAAACAACATAAAATTGAGAGTGTGAAGATTTTGTATAGTTGCAAGGAAAATGTTAAAACTACCTTAATGTCATAGTATAATTATTATTCATGAATAAAAGAAAAATTGAATATCTTTTTTCTTAAAGTAACATTTTGGTAAAGTAGGAACATAAAAATGATACGTGGTTTTAGGTGAAGAGGTTCTTTATTTAAATAACAATATTAAATCATGACGCCTGCACTAAAAGTATTAAGATTCTTTAAATAAAACATGACTAGTGGGGAAACAAAGGAATACTAACCAAAGAACTCCTTTATTGAATTTCTTTCCTACGGCCTACAGAGGAGGTAGTAACTCTCCTGTGAGGGTCTCTGCTTTGGTGTAGAGATGGTAAAACACACATGGCTCTAGGTCATATTGCGATGCACTAATTTGTAAGGTAAGATTTATAGTGGGGATTACAAAGAGACAGGGAGAGTAATATTGAGAATCTACTGTTTCAGATACTATCTAAAGTGCTTTGTGTGCATTTTTTTCCACATATCAACCCTTAGCAGTTGGTTTTATTAATTCCATTTTAGAAATGAGGAAACCAAGGTTCAGTGAGGTAAATAAATTGACCAAAGTAGGTGGTGAAAGAACTAGAATTATAACCCAGATATATACATAGGGAACAAAATTCCACGTTCTTTCCACCACACCATGATAGTCAATCAAATGTGAGTATAGCCTTATGAAAAATGACAAAGAGAAATCAACATGACTACTGCCCTTTTGACATGATACTATATTTAAAACAAATCCTTAACATGCTTTCCTCTCCTACCTACAGCAGAGTTATAATAGAGATGTGACTCCAAAAATAGTTTCTTCTCTCCTCAAATATCTGTCATTTTTATCCTTTTATAGATTACACCCTAAAGATATACCAAACAGTGCAACTTTTCTGGGATGTTCAATTACCTGTGACTTTTCTAATGTTTATTTTTACAAAAAAACCTCAAAAATTAAGGAAATAACCACTTACAGGTTATTTTGTTTTTTTTTAAATTCTCAATTTTATTGCTAAAATATAAAGGCAATTGAAACATCAGATGCAATTAGCACATACGCTTATCCTTGTGTGGGATAAATAATTGAGTATGTCATTGAAAATTGTATTTCAGCATCACAATGTCAAGAAAGTTATTTTGGCAGAATTAATGCATTTATATTTTAAAATGCTAATATGAACAAGTTTACCAGTGGAATTAAAATTGTCTAATGTAGACAAATGGCTAGGCCATTTACATATAATATACTACTCTTTCCCAATTTTTAAAATTCTTATAAAAACTAATTTATGTCATTTACTTTGTTACATTTTACTTTTTCATTAGACAGGAAAACTTCCATGCAACATGCTATTTTCAGTGGAAAATAATTAGACTTGTATAGAAAACTGTCAAGTTTTCTTACAAGGTTTCTTCATCCATTTAGAGAAGAAAACATTTTGTTTTAATGTTCTTTCATATTCACTAAAAAAGAAAACCTACCCTGAAATTTTAAGCACTAAGTCATCCTTAAGAAAGAAAACATGTGTCTGATTTAATAACAATGATCATCAAATTATTCAGTCTCCAATCTCAATTTTTGAAATGTTAGCCTTTTATAAACCATACCATGCTTTTAAGATTATTTTAATAAATTACACTAACAAAAGCTATGGAAAATACCTAAAATATGGAAAGTGTTATTAGATCTTATTTCTCTGCTTTCAGATATTTGGGGAGAGGGGACTCAGAATAGTTTGACAAATCTAATCATTCAACTCTGAAAAACCAAATCCCTCTGAATGATTTCTGTACATATAGCAAATATATCCAAGTTATGAGGTATTTGGTCCCCTCCTATTGTATTGGTGTGACTGTACCAATTGGCCTTATAAAGGCCAACCCTCTATAAGGCCAATTGGTAACAGCTCTCAAATTTTTAAATATACCTTCCCCTTTGGCTCAATAATTATATTCCTAAGAATTTATCCTATAGAAACTTGCACAGGTACCCAAAATATGTGTGAAAGAAAATGTTCATTGAAACATTGTATAAAATGATAATTGGAAACAGTCTAGTTGAATGTCACTTGTGAATTGATTGAATAAATTGTGGTTTTAGAACAATTAAACGCTGTGAAGCCTTAAGGATAAACTAGAGCTCTATGTACTGACATAAACTAAAGTATATAATCTATTGCTGAGTGAGAGAAGCAAGTTACAGAGCGGCACGTATCCTACAGTCCCACATGTTATAAAGTCTGGAAAATCAGTTCAAGATTTTAGTAGAGGCTCTTTCCTACCTTTAATTTTACTGTGGAATGTTTTCCAGTTTATGTACAAGTACATCTATATTGCTCTAGTTGCAACAGTACATACTGTTTTGATTTTTAAAATATCACCCCTACCTAATTCAATTATTTTTCCAAGACAATTTTATACAATCCGCTAATGATATTATGGTTCAAAAATATTTTAAAGAAAAAAATCTCATAAGTTGCTTTGTTATTTCATTTTGTGTTTCAGTTCCTGAGGTCTCTGACATGGAATCCTCTACCAGCCATAGCATCTGTTGTTCAGGAGCCGGAGAGTTCCTATGGCTGTATCTGGGTTATGACTATACCCCCACTAGTTCCTTCCTGTTTCAAACATTCTCCCACCTCCTCAGAATTTACATGAGCTCCCCAACATCTTTTACCAAATTCTTTTTTAGCCATGGTCAGTTTCTATTGCTTGCACCTAGAAACCTAACTGTTATACTTTCAGAAGCTCTATGGTGGTTTCACTGGTTTCACTGGTTTCAAGGAAGGGAGGGAGGGAAGAAAAGAATCTAATTCTTCTCATTTCTTGGATTCTGAAAAAAGAGGCTTCAATCAACAAAAATGATATGTATAATTGTTTTCAAAGGCTTTTATGGGAGTTCTTAAATGTTATTGCCATTCTTCCCACCCATCTTAACATGGCTCGAATTCCCACAGGAGAAATAATTAGCTGTGGTATCCTACCTTGCACTAAATGCCTTTGCTGCTACACCCACCCCTATTTCCACACAGAAACTCCACTGTTTAATTAAGCAGCACCTCCAGGTCACTGAGGTCCCAGTAAGGTCACAGATTAGAATCAGAATGTTGGTGCTCAGAGATGATTTTAGTCTCTCATTTATTTTATGTGTAAGCAAAACACTATTCAACATCCATAGTAAATAAACTTCTCCACCAGATTTATTCTTCCTTAATCCATAACTATTCCTAAGTATATCACAGATAATTGTATCACAATAAAAATTCCAAATGCCAACCACTTCTAAACTAAATGTTTTCTTTTTCCTTTTTTTTTAAAAATGTTCTTCCTTCATGAATCCTCCTTTAGGCTCAGTTATTATTCTTAGACATGGAAGGAAATGCAACAAAGTATAGAACAAATAAGAAAATATTTATGCATTCATTCAGATATTTCTCAAACACCTTCCATGTGTCAAACATTCTCCTAGATGATTACTGTACATCAGTGAGGAAAAAACTGTTTGCCCAAATAGCCTATGAAATACTCTTAAAACTATTAACTTTTGTTTCTCTCTCTTATCTTCACTTTGTTTCTATCCAAGATCCTAAGATTTCTATCACGGGACAAAAATAGGTGCTGATAAATATCGAGGAATTTCACTTTTCAGGTAATAAGCTAAATATTTTATAAACATCTAATCATTAGAAACACTTCACAAACTAAATAGTATCATTTAGTATTCCTCATTTACATATGAAAAGGAAGATTAGATAGATTAATTTTCTCAAGGCAACTCCACCATTGGTGGAAAAAACTTCTAGAGAATTTATTTAATAAATTTCTGGTTTTCCCAATAAATACACCCTTCTGGAAATATTTAAGTTATATCCAGGCATGCTTATGAAGATTTTTGTTCATGACTTTAATAGAAATTTCTCAGAACATAAATCTAATGAATTAAAATACATGTTATAGTATGATATATAATACATTATTTATTCTCTTCTATGCATATATCTTAAACACTTTAAAGTTCCCATTCAGCATTGCCTCAAGGAAGAGAGAATAGCAAGGTTAGAAGGAGAAAAAAATACTCCATTTCTTGGTTTTAGTGTTTTAAATAAGAAATATAATGTTAAGACTGACATTTAGGGGGAAATTTTTGATAAGCAAGTGTTGCAAGCTGTTTGTGTCCCCCCATCCCATTTCAATGTTGAAGTTCTAGTTCACAAGTTGATGGTATTATTATGTGGTGGGACTTTTGGTATGTAGTTAGGTCATGGCTCTGTTACACCAAGACTATCCATACCATCCATATTTCCTGGCCCACAATGACAGAAAGTAGAATCAAGATGGATGAAATTAGTGTTAGAAGTAGAAAAATCCTGATGGTCATGGGTCCACATCCCCAGGAAAGGTGCAGGTGATAAGCTTAACCTGACTCCTACTTTTCTTTTTTTTTCTTTTTTAAGTTTAATGTATTTTAACAGCAAACTTACAGGAATAGCACAGAAGATATACAACATTAAAAACTTGTACTTGCATGTAGGACAACTCACAAAAGTATAGTGAATGGATGGAATCTACGGTAAAAATGCTACAAACAATATTTAGTTGCTGTCAATAAGAAATTTACATGTTTCTAAAAAAAAAAAATCCAAATGCTGGCATTGTCCAGAAAAATTTAACAGATTTATAATTGTTATAAAGTTGAACTGCTGAAACTTGTTCATTGAAACAATTTGACTTGCATTAATGCTTCACATCTCCACATTTATATTAAAAATCCACACACAAATGAAAATGGAAAAACTGCCAATACCTGATTTCTGCCCCCTATTTTTCCACTCACAATCATATACTTAGGTACTTTTTGACCCCATGGGGAAAAAAAAATTTTATATATATATATATATATATTCTGAATATATACATATTTTTTCTGAACTAACAATAACAGGAAGAAGAGTTTTTTTTTGTTTTTTTGAGAATGAAATGTCTTCCCACCATAATGGATTCTTCAGCATGGTCTCCAGGTATACGGCATTCTAGCTGGATGTCTGTTGGCATAATTGGCACACATTTGGCATGAATAGCACACAGGTTGTGTCTTCACAAAGGCCAACCAGATAAGTCTCACTTGCCTTCTGCAAAGCACCAATAGCTGAACTCTGGAAGAGCAGATTTGCTTTGAAGTCCTGAGCAATTTCTCGCACAAGACACTAGAAAGGAAGTTTGCAATCAGAAGTTCAGCGGACTTCTGATAACGTCTAATTTCACGGACTGCCACGGTACCAGGCCTGTAGCAATGAGGTTTCTTCACCCCTCCAGTAGAGAGCACACTCTTGCAAGCGGCTTTTGTAGCCAGTTGCTTCCTGGGTGCTTTGCCACTGATTGATTTGTGGACAGTCTGCTTTGTAGGAACCGTGATATAAAGAACTCCTTACTTATCCCCTCTTTTCCTTCAGCTGGAGCTGGCACGCTAGAGGCGGTGCTGGCAGAAGGGGCATTCTGGATTCTGGCTACAGTGGTCATCCCTGCCAGGACCATAATAAAACCACGAATATATGAGCCAATGCAGAGATAGATACAAGCAAGTGAAGGTCACGACTGGTTGACTGTGCAGGTCAGAAAGCAACAGAAAGGGAAGAAAATGAATACCTTCTCCTCACTGACACTGCAGCACCACATAAGTCCCAAATCCTAAAAATCAGCTCCAAGGTTGGGAGAGGGTTGGTTGCAGCAATCCTGTGAATGTGCTTGAGTTATAAACCCAGAACGAGCAGTAACTGACTCTTAGTTCACAATCCAAAAGACTGAGAACTCATTAATATGATATGACATTTTACTTGAAAGAGAAAAGATTAATTTTCTGCTATTGGGAAGGCAAAAATGAAGATTCAGAGTAGAAATTACCTTCAGTTATGGGAAAGTAAAGTTACAGTTTTGCCATGAAAGATTTTCACATAAATATCAAGCCCACAACAAACATTTAGAATCATGCAGACACTGAAATGCCAGCTGCTGCTTAATTCTACATCTGTCCGTTTCTACCACATTCCCAGTGGCCACTAGCTTGGGTCATTATCATCATCCCTTTCTCAGCTACATACTCTCCATCACGGGAATCTGGAATTCTTGAACTGTGCTCTACTCTCCCTGAGTTTCTTGAAATTTGTTGTTGACAAATCACAGTCTAAGTGGAAGGGAAAGAGGAAAAAACCAATGTGTATTTTCTTTGAAAAATACTTTCTCTTCGTATAGTACCTTTATATATATAAAGAATCACTTCTAGTCCTTTCCACAGTCTCTTTTACCAGGGAATCACTGGTCAACCTATTAAGTCTCATCCTCATGATCCTCTGTGTTGTACAGTATCTTTGCCAATAGCAGTAACACACTGGGATTTCAGGGTCAAATAGCTTTCCCAGGACATGGCCCAGTCAAAGTTCTCATCCCCATCAAGGTAAAATACAATTCAAATATTGCCTACCCTTTTATTTAAAATGTTATCATTACCCATACTACGTGAACATATACATAAATCCATGAAGCCACAAATATTGCTTCTTTATCTTCTTTTCTGTTATCTTCTCTTGATTTACTAATCATCCTCCCACTATTTTTACTCTTCCTAAGTCAGCTTGTTTTCCTCCATAGGATATAATTTAACAGCTTGTTTGGTTCTTTTTCTTTACCCCACTCATATATCAATGTCTTCTTGTTCCGGTCAGTAAATCTTCTGCCAAGTATGTTCTTCCCACTCTTCATTAGATGTACTCTTTCTTTTGCCAGGAACATTAGTTTAGTATCATGCATTATGGTCCAGAAAACTAAATTCTGTTCTTTGACATCATCTATAGAGCCAGCTGTTCACTTCTCAGTTCCTTCTTTATCTTCCAAAGTCATGACCTTGAATTAGAAGAACTTAAATCACCACTTGTGTCCCTAAAGCCTTCAGTTTCTTACATAGATTTCTAAATATTCCATATGTATTTTTTCTAGGCTTTTGTTTTTCATTCATGTTTTTAACAGTCCTGAACTACTGAAATGTCTACTTAAAAGTTGTACCTGTGCAAAGATATCAAAAATGCTTAATAATTTTCTATGGATTTATCGATAATGTTTTCTTGTCATGTAGTCTTCAGTATTATTAATGAATATTAACATATTAATCATTATTTTTTGCCCATACTAATTTTACTTTCTAAAGTAAATTATTTCAATGTCACCACTAGAAATGTATAGGATTCAACATTTGAATTAATGAATTTCTCTTAAAAAATTATTTTGTAATTATATTCCTGTAAGAGTTCAGAAGAACTAATTTTGCAATGTTTCACAATTTTTTTTCACATCCAGAGCTAAATCCTTAACATGTTAATCTCCTCTATTGAAAGACTGTTATATCCACTAATTGTATGCTGTTATTCAAGCTATGAATTTCTACACAGCTGAGACGAAAGGTCCTATTAAAAAATTAAAAAGCAATAAGCTTAATTCAACTATTATTGAATTAGCTGAGAATAAGAATTGTAATTGTCTTATTTTTTAAAGAATACCAAAGACTTTTTCTATAACTTGATGAAATATGTATTCAGAGCAAAAGACAATTATGGATTTGAAAGACAAAACCAAATGTGAGAGTAAAGTTATTTTCAACAGTATGTTTTTGTGGTTTTGGTCCTCTCTTGTGTTGCTACTGTGACACAGAACAATGTAACTTTCAAATGGGATTTTGAGTTAAATTGTAGACTAAGGCACTTGGGAAGGTTACTGTTTATACCCAAATGCTCTTTCCCTTATTACTAAATTAGTATATTGTAAACTCATAAAAGCCAAGGGAGAAAAATCAGATAATTAGGTTCTTCCACAAGATTTACCATGTTCTCTTGCATATAGTTAATGCTTTCCATAACTATTGCAGTCAGTGGAAAGATCTCACTATCCCTTGAAAATTTAAATAAACTCAAGCTCTCTATTCCTAAGATTTCCCAATTAAATACATTTGAACTTATTTGAAAATTTGAATTTAAGACAAACAATATTTAGAAGTATGTCCCAATTGTATGTGACATACTCATGCTAAAACTATTTTTTGTTCATCTGAAACACAAATTTATCTAGGCATCTTGTATTATTATTATTTGCCAAGTCTGGCAATTCAATTTATGATTGAACTATGGAAATTATTTCCAAAGGTCAGTTGTTTGACCACTTGAAAATGAATGTAATCTTGAACTCTGAATGTAATCCTGAACTCTTTTCTTGTAATCCCAGGCTCATAGCACCCATAAATTCAGTTAATGTACCAGTGCTGTGCTTCTACTTCCTTGTTGCTTTATAAGCATTAATAAATGTTTGGATGTGTAAAGTGAATTCTAATCCTCTAACTAGAAAGGAGTAAAGATTTTATCTTCCCAGAAAGGGCAGCATGTCTATATCTCTTTTCCCTATACTGTATACTTTGGGGCACTTTTTGTAGGTATTAGCAGATAAATCCATCCCAGCATTCCGAGGACCCCATCTGACCCTGTTGCTACATAAGAATTACCTGGGAAGCTTTGAAAATATGTGCTTTCTTGCCGTCAGCCCAGAGCAGTTAAGTTGGACTCTCTGATAGTAGAGTACAATCATTGGTGATTGCTACTCCCAGGAGATTCTAATGTGCAGCCAAGGTGGAAAATTTGCAATAGATGACAGGGGCAGTGATACTAAATTTAGTTGTAAATTAGGATCAACCGGGGGACTTTTCAAAACACTCCCCACAGCCCAGACTAATTATACTAGCATATCTGGGAGTGGGACTAAGGCATCAGTATTTTTTTTTTTTAAGCTCCCAGGTGAATCCAAGCAGAGTTGAGAACCGCTGAGGCAGGCAGTGATCTCACTGAATTTTTAGTATCACTCTTGTATCACAACCCACAGATATTCTTCCTACTCTTCACTGACTCAGATAAGGATATTAACCCATTTTCTTTATCTCTACCCTCTCCCCCAACCACCCCCCCCCAAAAAAATTACTCAGAATTTGTTTATCTATGAGTTGCAGGTTTACTGAACCTCTGGGGCAAAGAAAAAAATTCACTTTTGAGAGAAAAACCTTTAATTTATTATTAGACATCCTGTGCCTCAAAGTTTTGGGCTGCCTTACCATCTGTCTTACTTAATTGCTTTCTAACTAAAGATATTTTGACCTGTCAAATCCACTCATTTTTATATAGGGCAATTTAGCCCTCCTCCACACTGGCAAACATTACGTATCAAAGAATATTTGAATTTTTTTTTCTTTCTTTCTCCTTACCAGTCTCTAAGTATAAAAGAACACCGTAGACATCATTAAAAATTACCAACATCTGTCTCACCAGCACTACATGTACACCTACCCCAACGGAGGCAGAGATGTTAAAATCAACTTGAACTTTAAGTGACATTTTTTTCTAAACAGGTACTTAAATAACTGCTGCATGAATGAATGTAATTATAGAATGCGGTAATGAGACAATTCTCAATTGAATTCTCAAAGTAAATTTCAAGACAAACCTTAAATACAGTTTTTACAAACACATGCTTATAAAAAGTCAAAGGACATACAAACTCAGATTCCCCAAGAAGCAGACTTTTATGAAGTAAATGTTAGAAAATGGTCAACAAAGGACACTTTCAACTATTTCCACGAATTTCTTATTTTTAGATCATTCAATTTGAGCCTAATAATGATCTCTGCCATGTTGTTTGTTCTCCTTATCATCTGTGGTTTCAATATTGTTTATACATTGTTATGCGTTCTCCAGCCTCATAGATTGCCAATTTCTTTTTCATTATTTTTATTTTCCACTCATTTGCCAATTACTTCTCAATTACTTCTAAAGTTTTTAAACTTAATGAGTGTTCTATTAATGCAGCATTAATTATAATAAAGTTATAAGTTTTTGTTAAATTTTGAGGAATAACATTGTTATTGAATGAGGTCACAGTAATATCTATAAATTATACTCAGCTATTGCTCAATAATACTGCCTAACGAACTACACCAAATGTAATTGGCATACAACAACAATGAAAATTAATTTCATAAACATGCATCAACTAGGATTAGGCTGAGATTAGACTGGCATTGACTGGAATTATCTCTAGGTCTTAAGATATCGGTGGCTACTCAAGGCAAGTTCCTCTTGTGTTGAAATATAGGCATGAAAGACATCAAGCCCAATTGCTCAAGCACATTTCAAGTCTTTGATCACTTCACATCCACTAACATTCCATTGGCCAAAGCAATTGACATGGTCAAGTCCAATGTCAAGAAACAAAGTAGTATAAACTATACAGCATAAGGTCATAGTAGATATTTAATAGTACTATTAAGTACAATAATTTAATTTACCACATTATTCTAGAAATATTCATTGCTGGAACACAGATGATAGGTTGATATTCTTGTCCATATATCTAAGCTCAATAGGAACTTTGAGTCTTTCTCTTCTACCTTCCCTCTTACTCTTCTTTCAAGCTGAAGAAAGATCTCAAATACCAGAGACAGTAGAATGTGATATTAAATAGTTTTTGCTCTGGGGTCAGACTCCCTGAGTTTTAATTCTTGCTCAGCCATCTCTCAGGCAACCTCATTTTTCTCTGTCTTGGTTTCTTTATTTATAAAGTGGAGATGATAATTCTAGCTACCTTATAGGTTTGTCATGAGGATTAGATGAAATAATCTATATAAAGCACTTAGAACACTACTAGCAGATAGAAAGCACTCAGTAAAAGTCAACTACTTGATGGGAAGAGAAAGGAATTATAAATAGACTTAGATCAAGGTTAAATGTTTTCCTCTCCCTTCACATATCCCTTGAGCCAATTTTTTCCAAGTGAATATTCATCATTTTTCTTCCTATATGGCTACTGCAAAAAGAACGATCCTGTGCTGGTCAAAGAAAGCCCCATCCCAGGAAAGGAAGCTTGGTGTAGGCTTCTTAAGTAGCTGTAGCTCTTTTTCTTAAAAAGTACACAAGGAGTTCCTTTCTTTCATGATCCTTTCTCTAACTGAGAAGAAAAATTATGGAAAATATTCTCTAAATAATTTCTACATAGAATAAGTGCCACAATTTGAGAGCTTACATTGAGCCAAGAACTCTAATCATTTTGCATACATTATCTTATTTAACCCTCCCAAAGATCCTAGGTGATGAATAACATTATCCATATTTACAAATAAAAGTAATTGAAAGTATATTAATTTTCCCAAGGATTCAGAGCTAGCAAGTGGCCAAACTTGCGCTGAAAACAGGTCTGTCTGATTCCAGAGTCTCTTTGAAATAGTAACATTAGAAGTTCTTCAAAATGGAATATGGTTGCTATATATTCTGAAAATAAACACGAAATAGGTATGAAGTTGTAATGCTTCATATAATCTTAATATGAAGAAGAAAAAAATCACTTTGGCAGTTCAACAATTGACTGTTACTCATACTTAAGCTCAGTACTCAATTATAAGGAGATGATTGAGTTTTAAAGATTATAGTAAAAAAAATAGTATACATTTACTATTACAATAAGTGCTACATCTCATGTAAGGGTGCCTTCCCACCCCTTGCTCATCCCCCAAAACATTGCTGAGATCACATTATGACATCCTAGGCTAGTGTGTATGGTCACACAGGTGTGCACAGCACAATTCCAGGGGATATTGATCTCATAGAACATAATTCGAATGGCACCCCTGCTGTGCAATGATGGTCCAAACGAGAGTCCACCCATTTGATAAAAACTCAGATCCCAAGTAATGAGTGTTCTGATATTCTCCCCATCCAGTTTTTACAATGTGTTTTTATTGCGTTTAGAAAAAAAGACATTTTTCTGGAGCATTTTTCAGATTGATTTACTGACTTCAATAAGCCTCCTTACAAAATCTGAAAACATCTTGCCACAAAAATGCACAGCTTATCACCTGTTACGTTCTTTAGCTGGAGAGTGGATGTAAGTTTTAAGAGTCTGTCAGATAATGGTAACTTCATATTAACTTTGCTAAGGTACTCATAACATCCATCTCAGTTTCAAAGGACTAGAAACTTTGGTTACTTTCAGGTTTATATTTTGTATTTTATCTATTTGTAGAATCCGCCAGCTATATTAAGTAATATGGTCTGTATGTGAAATAGAAAACTATCATGTTAAAAGAGACTATAATATTGCACATTATTAAAAAACACAAGTGTATTTTCTTCTAGAGACCATGACTTACAATAATAACTGTTATCAATATGCAATTACTTCTGTTACCTTGGAACATATTGACATTCATTTATTTAAAGATAATGTAACACATTTGTATTCATTGAAGTAATCTGTGGATATGATTAAACATGAATGCCCATCTTATACTAAGCAATAAAATGAAAAAAATTGCAATCAGAGCTTTTGCACTGCTAAAAATAGTTCATATCAGATTGAGAAAATTTCATTATGGCTTATTTCAAACACAATTGCAAATTATTATAAGGAAACAAAATGACAACTTGGATAACTGCTATGCCAGAACATCCATTCTACCCAATAATAGGAGAGTGGACCTAGCCTAACAGGGCAAGCACTTCAATAAGAGCGTCATTGACTGCTCAAGAATGATTGCTCATTTGTCTCCATTACAGCAGATGAATGCAGAAAAATGGTCAAGTGGTGGCCAAGGCATACTATTGCAGAGAACATAATTGGACATGATGCCAGGAAATAAACTGTTTTAATATTAACCAAAGAATGCATTTGGTGGAAGGTTGGAAATACAGCCTAAACATTCATATCAAAATTTTCTTTTTAATGCTCTAATTCATAAAGGAGTTTACTGAGTTAGGTAATCATTAATTTTCAGAGATTTATATCTGGGAGCAAAAAAAAGTAGAGATTAAAGTGCACAGAAATGACAAGAAACTATCATTTTAATGTACCAAAACTTGTAACATTTTTATGTCTTAAAAAATTTATTTTGAGCGTGTCACCAGAAACAAAATATCACTCATCAAAAATTAGTTACAAAGAATTTTCTTACAAGTGTCTCTAATTAATGGCCTTCCTGGAACTTCAGAACAAAGCTATTTCCATGTCACCCACAATGTTGTCTTTTCTCAACATTATTGGTCTTTATCTCAAGCACATTAGGGCTCCCTTGTTCCAAAGTTAATACCGATTATTCTAGGCAGGTTTTCCTATAGCAGGAATAATTAAGTAGCATCACTGGTAGATCAGCAAGTCATTTTTTGATACAGTTGTTGGAGAGATGAAGTATCACATTTCATCTGCATTAAATAGTTTAAAAAGTATTCCACATGTGATAGTCTTTCCACAAGATACTTTTACTCGAGGGTGTCAGTGAAAGGAAAGAAGCTATACATTAGCATGTGACTTCTAATCTTCCACCGTCAGAAAGCTGGTCTAATCTAAAATTCACAATTTTATTCACTAAAGATAAAGACCCAGACTAATAGGAATAAATTTAATTGATATCTAATTCTCCCATCTTTTTTTAAATCAGAATTGTGATTAAAAAGTATTTTGGTGAAAGATACAGAAGTGTTTAGAAATCAAGATTTATATATAGTAACTAATTTCATTCTTCCTTTTTAAAAAAGTTATGGACCTTAGATTTCAAGGGATAAAAATGAAGCGCACAAACTCCAGCCTAGCTTCTGCACATACATGAAAGTATCCCTGGGGAGGTTGGAGGATCAAAGTGAAATCTCACCAGCCATCCTGTACTGGGCTATTTAATGGCATCCCTATGTGGTAGATAATGTGAACTGGTATTACTCATTTCCACTTCGTCACCTTTCTGGCTGGAGATGTGGAAACTACACTTCTCGTCTTCTCTTGGAATTATGTTCTTAGTGTAAATTAGAACTATGAGATTTGGAAGGTGAAAGTGACACAGGGGTCCTCTGCCTTTCCCTTCACCTTTTTTTTTTTTTTTTTCGTGCTAGGAAACAAAGTCCTGGAAATATTAGATTTTTCTGTCCAGCTCTCTAGTATACCTTTCTCCATCCTAGGGGATTAGAAGTTATTGTAGTAGCAACAGCCACTATCAATTTTGGCTTCCTACACCTGGATCACAGCTACAGGATGTGTCTTGAAATCACAGCACTAGTGGAGGTCTTGGAAGTAGTAGCTCTGGGAGGGAGTCAGTTCTGTTTTGTTCTGGGTGGGAGTCATTCAGGGAATCTAGTATCCACTTTTTGCTAACATCTACTTCCCTGTATTAAATCCCTTCTTGCTGAAAATAGCATTTTATTTTTCGCTGGTCCCTCATTGATGCACTCTGTCCTTTCAAGCAAAGAACAAGGTCATTTCAGAGAGGATTAAGCAGCAAATTTGCTCTTTCAGGAAAAAAAAACTGTACATTCATATGTATTTAGTTATGACTATACATTTATAATACACATATCTCTATACACATAAAAATCTACATATTTATAAATATATATTATAAATTTATGTACATGTCCCTTCAGCTAATATATGTTAGTAGAAGGGGTGCTTATGCAGGGAAAACTTCTTGATCTTTTCGAGGAAGAAGAAAGGAAATAGGAATTTCTCAGTAAAAAGGAAGCCACAGTATTTAATAAAAAATCCTAAAGTATTGCTACATTACTACCAATAGGAAAAAAGACAAGTAGTAAGGCTAAGAGTTATAAACATTTATACATCTATGTTAATAGACTTTCATTTCTACAGTCATCACTAAAAGCAAACGTAAAGCATTTGAATTCAACAAAACTGAAGCAAGTGACTTGCCCAAAGGCACAAGTTGGAACCGGAGCTCAGCTCCTACTGTCAGCCCAGAGTTTGGCCACTGAACCCTGGAAGGAAGGCTTCCGTTCAGAGGGCAGCTCCCTTTGCCTGTGTTGTATCTGATCTTGGAATCAGTACTTTAAAGTCACATCAGCATGAATTTCTACACATCTCAAGCAACAAAAAAATAAAAAGTATTTTAAGGTTATTTTAAAAATTAAAACTATGTGGGTTGAATTTCAGTATCAGAAGACCCATCTCCATCTTTGTGTCTCTGAATTTTTACCTCTGCCTATCCATTTGTTTGGCTAGTACGTTTATCCTTTGTATCTCTCTACTTCTGTTGCCTTTTTGCTCTTCTTCCCCAATGCGAGCAATTTTTTTCCTTTCTCCATTTCACTTTGTTTCAATTCATTAAATAGTTATTGTATAAAATTAAAATTGATATTTCTTATTGTACTTATTGAATAGTTTTATTCTCTAAAAGCAGAAGATTTAAAAGTTTTATAATTTTCCCTAAAAACATTGATTTCTTTTCTGTATATTAGTTAACTTTTGATAAAGAAAAATCTTCCTACCATTTCTCAAATCTGCTGTCTGCAAATAAAATGTGATATTCATACTGTGACCTTACCTCCATTTGGAATCAATCCTAACTCTGAAGGATTTTTTTTTTTTTTAAAAATAAATTCTTATATCCAGAGTATGAAAACTATATTTAGTGTTAACAGAAAGATTTCTTAATTAATTTTTTTCTTCTCTTTGTATTTTGCCATGTGTATTTTAAAGAGAAAAATGCTGTTATTAAAGTGTAAATTTATAAATATCAATATAAATAAAATTCTAGTTTTTAATAAGCTATAAGCATACTTGTCACACTTTCATAAGTATAAAATTTAAAATTTTGGGGGACAGCATTTGTGTTATTTAAATGAATGTTTCTCCTCATGTAAGGAAAGAAGTACTCATGAATAAATTGCATCCACATTATATTACCTTGGCTTTGTTTGCAGCCTAGCCAGTTTAATAAAAACTAGACAATAGAAAACAAAACCAGAAAATGTTTTGTAGGGAAAACAGTGCCCATTTTAACAAGTCTAGTCTTATCTCTTCCTAGGGTCCATCTAAGGCTTCGGCTCACCTTTTATTGCTCCATAATTACTTTCATCTACTGAGTTTTATGAAATTAAACATTTTTAAATAGCCATGTCACATTCCTTTCTGTTTAATTTCAGCCTATACTGGTAGCATTCTGTCTCCTTTTTTATCATGCAGCACTCGCTATGGAACATGCTCAGGTTTGACCCAGGAAAGTTAATTGCCAGCCAGTGTAGCTGTACTTGAACCCTATCAGTGAAGGAGCACTTTGTAGCAAAAAGAGCTCCAGACCAGGTGTCTGGATACACTGGTCAAGTTTTATTCCAAATTACCTTGAGCAAGCACGTCCATTCTCTGGTTCTGACTTTTTTCACCCAGAAAAGATAAGATCTTGGCTTAAACTATACAGGATTCCTTCCAGCAAAACAGTCTATTATTCCAGAACATATTTTCCAAATGTCAGATATAATCTACTAACCGAAATCACACACTCCTTGAAGGTGAAAGTAGCTTTTTTTTTTTTTAACAAGTATAACTGAAACGAATCAACATTTACAGAAGACACATACCACTGTATTTGATGCCATAAGAGATATAAAAAGTCCCTGCCCTTGGGAAGGGTAAATCAAATTAAGATTACAAGGCATTAAGTTCATAAAGCAAGTATCCAAAAGACAAATGCACAGGCATAGATCACAAGAGACAAGATGGCATGAAACAATGCTGAGGAAAAGCGTGAAATGCCAGGAGAAGCTAATCAAAAAGGATTTCCTGGAGGTGTCCGAGTTCTGAATGAGTCATTAGAAATAAGGTTGACACACTAGGAAAGGGAAATAAAGTGTTTTGGGCTGAGGAAGAATGGGTGAAGGCACAGAGGCATAGGCAGATATTGAAATTACAAGGGCAACAGTCAGAGTCACTTAATTACACACAAGGGTTTCCTGGCCTGCAGAAACGCACCCTCAAGGGACTGTACTCCTGTCAGCTTCATTTACGCCAAGATCACATCGGCAGGGGAGACTGTCTGCAGCGCCCCCGCCGTTCTCGGATTCACAGGCTCCGTCCAGTCACGTGTCCTCACCCCTGTGATCTCAGACTTTGTGATCCAACAGCTCCCCGAACACTTCCCCAGGACTCACTAGGAGGCGCTAATTAGACCACATTTTCCTTTGCCCGCAATCACTGCTTACATAGTTCTCATGCGACTTTTCTTATAACATCATTACCGTGAAAAGGAGATCCCTAGCCAATCAACTGGGAGCGAACAAAAGTCACATTTAGTGGAATTCCTACAACGGTTCTTAACTTGACTCACCTAACTTTTGCAGTTGCAAGAACATAAACCCTTTTTTCTACAAATGTCTTTATTTGATTCACTAAATTAATCCATTCTAGTTCACTAACCACATTTAAAACGTTTTCCTCCTCCAATGAAATATGCCACACTTTTGATAGTACTATCCAAGGAGGAGCTTTGTTCATCGTAAAAGACTACAGGAAAATCAGCATTTTGATATCATTGTAAAATCCATGACAAATTCATGATGAAATTCGCACAGGAGGAAATAAACTTTCATTAGCAGCTATAGAAATCATATATACGTGTGATTACTCAACTGATGCTGGACACAAGTTAGAAAGCAGGAGGCTATTCCAGTCTTCCAGATATAAAATAAGAAGGATCTGTCTAGGCTGGAATAATGGCATGGAAATAACAGGAAGGGCTAACTCCAAGATATGTACATGAACAGATGTTGAAAGTGCTTAATAATGAATTGAACTGGACTTGGGAGTACAGGCATACCTCAGAAATATTTTGAGTTTGGTTCCAAATCACCACAATAAAGTCAGTCACACAAATTTTCTGGTTTCCTAGTGCATATAAAAGTTATATTTACATTATAGTCAATTAAGCGTGCAATAGCATTGTCTAAAAAAATGTACATACCTTAAAATACTTTATTGCCAAAACCTGCTAACAATCATCTGAGCCTTTAACGAGTCATAATCTTTTCACTGGTGAAGAGTCTTGCCTAGATATTGATGGCTGCTCACTGATCAGGGAAATGGTTGCTGAGGGCTGGGGTGTCTGTGGCAATTTCTTAAAACAAGACTGTTTAATAGTATTTTACCCACAGAATTTTTTTCAAAATTGGAGTCAATCCTGTCAAACCCTGCTGGTGCTTTATCAACTAAGTTTATACAATATTTTAAATCCTTTGTTATTTCAATAAGGTTCATAGCATTTTCACTGGGGGTAGATTCTATCTCAAGGAACCACATTCTTTGTTTATCCGTAAGAAGCAACTCCTCATCCATTCAAGCTTGATCTTGAGATTGCAAAAATTCAGTCATATTTTCAGGTTCCACTTCTAATTCTAGTTATCTAGTTATTTCCACCACACCAAATCTGCAGTTACTTCCTCCACAGAAGACTTCTTGAACCCCTCAAAGTCATCCATGAGGGGTTAAGGCAACTTCTTCTCAACTCCAACTCCTGTTAACATTGATATGTTAACCTTCTCCCATGAATCACAAAAGTTCCTAATGGCCTCTAGAATAGTGAATCCTTTCCAGAAGGTTTTCAATTTACTATGCCCAGATCCATGGGAGGAACCACTATCTATGAAAGCCATAGCCTTATGGGATGTGTTTCTTAAGTAATAAGACTTGAAAGTCAAAACAACTCCTTGATCCGTGGGATGAAGAATGAATATTGCATTGGTTGGCACTAAAACAACCATCTCATCGTGCATTTCCATCAGAGCTCTTATGTGACAAGGTGCATTGTAAATGAGCATTGTCAAAAATGTTTTGTTTTTTTTTTTTCTGAGCAGTAGGTCCCAATAGTCAGCTTAAAATATTCAGCAAATCATGCTATAAACAGATGTACTGTCATCCAGACTTTGTTGTTTTATCTACAGAGCACAGGCAGAGTAAATTTAGCATAATTCTTAAGGGCCCAAATATTTTCAGAATGGTAAATGAGCATTAGCTTCAACTTAAAAATTACTGGCTGCACTAGCCCCTAAGAAGAGAGTCTGCCTGTCCTTTGAAACCAGGCACTTACTTCCCACTAGCTATGAAAGTCTAGTTGACATCTTCTTCCGCTATAAGGCTGTTTCATCTCCAATGAAAATTTGCTGTACGGTATAGCGACCTTTATCTACCTTATATAGATCTTCTGAGTGACTTCCTGCAGGCTCTACAGGAGTACTTGTTGCTTTTACGTTACTTGTACTTTTACGTTATATACATGGTTTCTTTTCTTTGACCTCATGAATCAATCTCTGCTAGCTTCAAACTTTTCTTCTGCGGCTTCCTCACTTCTCTTAGTCTTCATAGAAGTGAAGAGAATTAAAGCCTCCCTCTGTATTAGGCTTTGGCTTAAGGGAATATTGTGGCTGCTTTGATCTTCTATCCAGACCACTAAAACTTTCCCCATATAAGCAGTAAGGCTGTTTAGTTTTCTTATTTGTGTGTTCACTGGAGTAGCACTTTTAATTTCCTTCTAGAACATTTCCTTTGCATTCACAACTTGGCTGTTTGGTGCACGAGGCCTGGCTTTCAGCCTGTCTCAGCTTTTGATATACCTTCCTCACTAAGCTCCATCATTTTTAACTGTTGATTTAAAATGAGAGATGTGTGACTCTTTCTTTCACTAGAACACTTAGAGGTCATTGTAGGGTTATTAATTGGCCTAATTTCAATATTATTGTATCTCAGGGAAGAGGGAGGCTGAAGAAAGGGAAAAAGATGGAGGAACAGCTGCTCAGTGGAGCAGTCAGAACACATAACATTTATCAACGTTCACCATCTCTACAGACTCGGTTTCTGGCACTCCAAAACAGTTACAATAGTAACATCAAAGATCACTGATCAGAGATCACCATAACAGATATAATAATGAAAAAGTTTGAAATATTGCAAGAATTACCAAAATGTGACACAGAGACACAAATGAGCACATGCTGTTGGAAAATGGCACTAAAAGACTTGCTTGATGCAAGGTTGCCACAAACCTGCAATTTGTAAACAACACAATATCTGCAAAGCAGACAAGGCAAAGTGCAATAAAACCAGATTTTCCTGTACCAAAGAGATGTAGAGTTACAACACTAGAGGAGTAAAAGAATGATCAAGTCCCGTAAAGCAGTGGAGAAACAGTTCGGGAGCCAGACTGGGATGAATAGGGATGCGACATTCATACATTCTTCCTAAAATTTACTGAGAACTTACTAAGTGTCCGGTACTCTCTGCTAGTTCCTGAGAATGCCACTGTTAAGACAAACTTTGTTTCTTCCTTCGTGTAGCTTACAAACTATCAACATATGATTGCAAGTAATCAGTTTTTGTTTAAAGTGCTGCAGTAGGGATGTTTAGGCCTTAATAGAACAGGGGGGGCCCAATCTAGTCTGATATCTAAAATAAGACCTGAAGTGTAAATGTAAAAAAGAGAGTTAGGAAGAGCAATGCATTCAAATGAGATCTATTTTTCAGTATACTTCATTTGAGATATTGTGAAAAATCCAATTATTAATATTTTGGAGCAATTCTGTGCCAGACACTTGAATGCTATTCATTCAAATTGCACAGCAGCTCTATAAGGTAATTATTATTCCATTTCTAAATCCAGAAACTGCAAATTAAACACATTAAATTGACCGTGGTGACAAAGCCGGTAAGCACCAAAGTTGGAATTTGCCCCAGTCTGCCTGCCTCAAAAACCCTGCTCTTGCACATTAGGTTAGAGGTTTCTTTTTTATTCTGAAGGAATCTACCTCTATATTCACTCCCTTTGGCACTAGCTCCACTCTGAATAAACCAAATTCTTCTTCCTTCTGACAGCTCTTGAAATATTTAAAGGCACAATTACATTTGCCAACCCAGCTTTCAATCTTGCACCGCATTGTAAGGATATGTATGCTTGTATATTCCAATCACAAGAACAATGACCTTATGTACCACCTTCTGCCTTGTTTACTCTTGTCGTTAAGGTTGTAACATCACATTATATTGAGACAAGGCCTGTCTTCTATTACAGACCTCGTATACGTATCTCAGCACTCTACCTCATTCCCTTGTAACACTCTACCTGCCCTTTCAACCTCCATTTTTTATCACTTTGATGTCCCTTATTGTTATGCCCTAGTGCTTTCTAACATTGGTTATCAAAGACTATTCATCACAACCTTCTCTGCCTGTTCCTTTTAGTCTTTTGCCTCAATCTTTTATCTCTATTATCTGACATTTTAAATTCTAACTTGCTTCACATGCCTACCTTTCTCCATTGGCTGTTTCTCTTACTCATTAGCTACCTCAAGTTTGTGCCCCTTTCTTGAGTTAAACTCCTACAAAGTAGGTGGCATTTTCTGTGCTAGAGCTAATACATTCACCTCAGTCAATTTATAGCCAGGTTCTAATTATAATCCACAAGAAAGATGCAGAATACAGTTTGAGATGGAAAACATCAGGTGAGTTTGTACTGGAGAAAATATTTATGTTAAGATTTGGTACTCAAATGGAAAAACAGACTCCTTTCTACATTTTATGAAGAAAAATCTGTATCAGACATTTTATATTCCTATGCCTATGAGATCTAGGACCATTGGTTCGAAATACTAAGGCACATAAAAATGAATATCTTTGGGGAACTTAAGAAAATTTGTCAAATGCTTCTATGACACGTAGGTGTTCTTTGATTACTAAACATTGATTTACAATCATTTTCAGCTTGCAAAATCAGGGGCTTACTCTGTCCTACTGTAAATTAAATCCCACTATTGTTAATGGTAAAACATAATGAGCCTCATGATATGTGCCGATGTGTGGAGGAAGATAAGACCCTCAAACTGAGACAAGATGTCTTAATTGTTCTGCTGCCTTTAAACTAGAAATATCTACTGGATGACTACCCCAAAGTTGCTATACTTTATATTCAATAGCACCAGTAGAATTTTTTTTCTTATCAGAGTCACTATTAATCCATGCTAGCCATATACTACAACATTCGTGGGAGCCAAAGCTTCTCTCCTATTAGTTTTCTCTCACACAAAACACACACACACACACACACACACACACACACACACACATACTTCATACCACTTCTGAGGAGAAGGAGCTCTGATATTAGGAAATTCACAGGACAGAAGTGTCCATACTGCCATGACTACAGCTTTCAACAGAAGAAAAGACCAAAGGCAACAGAATGCATGGGCACTTGAAAAACAACTGAGAAATCCTTTCTAAATCCGTATCTTCTAAATTGTCTCTCCACTGACACTCTTCTTAACGCTACTTTAAATTTTATCTCACATGTGTCATATAATAAGATAGGCCTGAGATTCCCCATCCCTGAAAGACCAGAGTGAGTAGAGAAAACACGATGTTGTCCCTAGTTTGAGGTTCCTACTTCATCATATGAAGAGATGCTTCTTCCCTCTCAGAAGTATCAGAGTTTGAAACGTTTTCACCCCCCTCACTATCCCCTCAAAAGAAGAGTATGTCTTACCAACTGCACGACAGATACACGACGGGGAGGGGTCACTGCCACGGCCCACGCACAGCCTAGGCTCCCCTCTTGGCTTTCAAGCCGTGAAAAGTGTAAGCTCTTCTCCCACTGCAGTTCTTCAATAGTAAGCACACCTGAGTCTACAGCACCAGTTTTCAAAGTGTAGTCCACGTACCAGCAGCATCAGCATCACCTGTGAACTTGTTAGAAATGCAAATTGTCCAGCTTCCTCCCAAACCTACTGAGTCTGACACCTTGATTTAGGGCTTAGGGATCTGTGTTTAACAAGTCCCTACAGGGCATTCTTATGTGCGATAAAGCTTAAAGAGCAGTTCTTCTAAAGCAGTGCTTCCAAAATTTTAATATGTAAATGAGTAACATGGGAATATTGTTAAGCTGCACTTTGTGATTCTGAGATGGGGCCCAAGATTCTGCAAATCTAACGAGGTCTCAGGTGATACTGATATTGTTAGTCCTTTGTCCACACACTTTTTCAACTTTGGCTGAACATTGGAATCACCTGGAAAGCTTAAAAACCACTAGTAATTGAGCTCCACCCCCAGAGATTCTAATTTAATTGGTCAGGTGTGCTGTTTGTGAATCTGGGCTAACTGTAGTTAAAATTCCAGTTGATATTTCAGTCTCTAGGTCTATTTTTCACTAGTTCCAAGCTCATAAAGGGAAGACTGAGATTGGTACCTTAAATCCCAACTGGGAAGTTCATTAAGTCAGTAGCATAATGTAACTTTAGTCCATGGAGATGGATGTTTCCTCGGACTCATTTGATTGTTGCTGTTCTTGCCACAGAATGTTAAGACATAAGACTTGAAAGGCCAAGATTAAAACATAAACCTAGGAGAAAGGGAGCAAAGAGATTCCTTAGCCTGCTTTGTAAAAGGAGGGATTACAGCACATATTTGATCTAAGAGACTAGATAAGGGAATTGGGCCCACTCTTTAGTAGGTAGTATAGTGTGGGTAAGTTAACTTGCCTCTGTGGCAGCCAACCTGAGTACCTTACAATAAAGAGCAAATAGCAAGGTGATCCCAAAGTTGGGATCCTTGTTATCTCCTTGAAGGACATTCCTAGAAATTAACATCTACTGAGAATCCATCTAATCTACAAATATTTGTCAGATATCAACTTTTGGTAAGCTCAGTGCCAGGCACTGGAGATAAAATAATGAACAAGGGAGAATTTCACTTCTAGGATGGTGGAATAAGGAGGCCCACAAACCCTTTCCCTAGCAAAACAAGCATAACTGGTGAAAATTATTATTATTATTTTTTTTTTTTTTATGAGACGGAGTCTTGCTCTGTTGCCCAGGCTAGAGTGCCATGACTTCAGCCTAGCTCACAGCAACCTCAAACTCCTGGCCTCAAGCAATCCTTCCGTCTCAGCCTCCCGAGTAGCTGGGACTACAGGCATGAGCCACCATGCCCAGCTAATTTTTATATATATATTTTCAGTTGTCTAGATCATTTCTTTCTATTTTTTAGTAGAGACGGGGTATCGCTCTTGCTCAGGCTTGTCTCGAACTCCTGACCTTAAGCGATCCACCTGCCTCGGCCTCCCAGAGGGCTAGGATTACAGGCGTAAGTCACCGCTCCCGGCCAAAAATTATTTTTAATATATTTAAAGGCTCTGCAAATTTTCCTAAGGGCAAAGAGAAAATTAAGAAGTATGTATTCAAGAAAATCTACTAAAACTCAGTGAGAAAAGCAAGAGTTTATGGCATTTGTACTGCTGCTCACTCCCTATGAACAAATAAATGTCAATACATTAGATAACTTAGATGTAATGAACAAATTCCAAGAAAGAGATAAACTGCCAAAATTGACTCAAGAAAAAATAAAAAATCTGAATAGACTTAGTAACAAATAAAGAGACTGAATTAGAGATCAAAAAATTACCCACAAAGAAAAATCCAGTCCCAGATGGCTACATTGGTAAATTTTACCAAACATTTAAAGAAAAACTAAACCAATTATTTACGAATTTTTCCAGAACATTGAAGAGAAATGAACACTTCCAAATGCATTCTATGAATCCAATATTAATACCATAACCAAAGACATCACAATACTACAGATAAATATCTTGTGTGTATATATATATATATATATGTGTGTGTGTGTGTGTATATATATATATATATATATATATATATAATGACTAAATGAAACTTATCCCAGGAATTGAAGTAGATTTAAATCTAAAAATCAATTAATATAGTATATGATATAAATGAAGGAAAGGACAAAGTCCATTGGATCATTTCAATACATTCAGAAAAAGCATTTGAATAAAATTCAACACCACAATATGATAAAAACTTTGAATAAAGGAAGGTAAAAAGGATCTTCCTCACCTTGATAAAAAAGCAACTGTTCTATGCAATCCCTATCAAAATCACAAAAGGCTTTTTTGCAGAAATTGGCAAACTGATTCAAAAATTCATATGGAGATGCAAGACACCCAGAAGAACCAAAACAATTTCAAAAAAGAAGAACAAAGTTGGAGAATGTAAATTTTCAGATTTCAAAACTTACTACACAGCTACAGGAATCAAGACAGTGTGGTATTGGTGTAAAGACAGACATATAGATTAATGGAATAAACTTCAGAGTACAGAAGAAAATCCTTACATTTACAGTAAATTGATTTTCCATGTGGGTGCCCAAACAATTCAATAGGGAAAGACTAGTCTTTTCAATAAATTGTGTTGGGACAACTTGATAGCCATATGTAAAAGAATAAAGTTGGACCCTTACTGTGTCTTAGAGACTTTGAAATTGCTATAACCAAATACCACAGACTGGGTGGCATATAAACAACAGAAATTTGTTTCTCACAATTCTGGAGGCTGAGGCAAGCCAGCATGGTCAGGCTCTGGTGAAGGCTCTGTCCCAGGCTGCAGACTGCCAGCTTCTTTCTGTTCCATCACATGGTGGAAGAGGGAGGAATTCATCTGAGGCCTCTTTTGTAAGGGCACTAATCCCATTCATGAAGGCTCTGCCCCCATCACCTAATCACCTTCCAAAGACCCCACCTCCTAACACCATCACCTTGGAGGTTAGGATTTCAACATATGAACTTTAGAAGGACATAAACTTTCAATTCATTGCATTTATCACCTTTACACAGATCAAAAGCCTAATTAGATGAGCTAAAACTATAAAAAATATAGGTTTAAATCTTCATGATCTTGGAATTGATAATGAATTTTTAGATAGGACACCTAAACTACAAGCTACAAAGAAAGAAAAACTACATACATTGGACTTCATCAAAATTAAAAATGTGTTTCAAAGGATATCAGCAAAGCAAAAAAGTGAAAAGACAACCCACAGAATGAGAGAAAATATTTTCAAATCATATGTCTAATGAAGGACTCATCTCTACAATGTATAAAAAGCACAACTCAAAAATAAAAAGACAAATAACCGAATTTTTTAAATGGGCAAAAACATTTCTCCAGACAAGGTATATGAATGACTTATAAGCATATGTAAAATGTTCAATATCAGTAACCATCAGGGAAATGCAAATAATCACAAAGATATGTCACTTTACACCCACTAGGATGGCTCTAATGAAAAAGATAATAACGAGTGTTGGTGAGGATGCGGAGAAATTGACTCATGCACCGCTGGTGGGAAGGTGTGGCAACATATGGTGGGAAAACGGTTTGGCAATTCTTCAAATGGTTAAACAGAGTTACTATCTGACTCTGCAATTCTACTGCTAGGTATATATTCATAAGTAGTAAAAAATATCTCCACACCACAAAATATATGTCCATACCACAAAAACTAGCACACGAATGTTCATAGTAGTATTACCCATGACAACAAACAAGTAGAAACAACTTAAAAGTCCATAGCTGAAAAATTTATAAACAAAATGTGATATATCTATACAACGTAATATTCGTCCATAAAAGGAATGACAACGTGGATGAGCCTTGAAAACATTGTGCTAAGTGAAAGAAGCCAGTCACAAAAGATCACATATTATACAAATCCATTAATATGAAATGTCCAGAATAGACAAATCTACAAGGATAGAAAGTTGATTAGTTGTTGCCTGGGGCTGAGGCAATGGAAGAAAATAGGTGGCTGACTGCTACGGGCATAGGATTTCCTTTTGGAGTAATAAAATGTTGTGAAATTTATTGTGGTGACAGTTGCATGTACTAAATTTATTGTGGTGACAGTTGCATGTACTAAAAACCATTGAATTTTACACTTTAAATGGGTAAATGTTATGGTATATAAATTATATCCCCATAAAAATATTACCAAAAAAAATATTCAGCGAGATCACCAATAATCTCTGCTCTCAGGGAATATACTACTCTCATCATTTTTTCCCAGGGTTGAATTAGATGACACAGGATGACACAACCTTGACTTGAGAGTGGAATTTTAGTATTTCCCAGAGAAAATGACAAATCAGCTAAGATCAGAAGAATAAATGGGAATTATTGAGTAAAGAGAATAAAGCAAGGAGAATATTTTAAACAAGTGAATTTACATTGCACAGGGCCAGAGCAAGAGAGACTAAAGTAAATTTTGTGGCCCAATAAAAGAGTTGGATGGCAATTGGGGCATATCTGTGAGATATACCAGATGAGGCTGGAGAAATTACCATCAACAACCATGTGGATTACAGTATAAATCTGAATATATACTTTATCCCCAAAAAAAATGAAAAGCAATTGAACAGTTTTAAAGAGAAGGAGGAGAGACATTGGTAAGAAATGGTGACATACACCACATTTGGATTTATTTGACTTATCTAGTAGTTCTTGAGTTCCCTTGTATATACCCAGAAAAAATAAATAAATTTAACTGTATAACATAAAATCAGAAGACATAATTTGTCAGATTGACAAATTTGGCTACACAAAAATTTTTTAAAAAAATTCTTCTTGGCAAATATCACCAAAAGCAAAGTGAGAAGACAATTATCAAACATCACTAAAAGCAAAATCAGAAGACCCTTGCCAGCCTGAAAAAGATATTTTCAATTTATCTGTCAAATAAAAATTAATTTCCCTAATCTATAAACAGTTCCTATAAATCAAGGAAAAAAGATCAACTTGCAGTAAGAAAATAGACAAACTATAGGAACAGAAAGTTCAAAGAAAAGGAATACAAATGACATTTTATAAAAATCTGCTCGATCTCACTCATTGTAGACAAAAGCAAATTAAAATTATGTATATATATATTTGCTTATTTGGCTGGCAAAGCTCAGAAAGTTTGAAAACACTTTGTGCTGGCAAGGACATGGGTAAAAAGATACTCTCATACATGACTAGTGAGAGTGCAAATTGGTATGGCCTCAATGGAAGGTAATTTAGCAAAAAGTTATCAAATCAAACAGATCTTGACTTGGCAATTCAGCTTCTGAAAATTTAACCTGTAGGTAACTCATAGTCATGCCAAAGACCTATTTACGAGGTTTTTCATTACAGCATTGCTTTTATAGCAGCAGATTAGAAAAACCTACATGTCCAACATTAGGAAACTGCTTTTAAAAGCTGCGGTGCATCCACACAGTGGAATAACTCTGCTGCCATAGGGCATTGAGGAGCATGTTTTTCTACTGACACAAAGAAACATACAACCTATATTGGTATGTGAAGAAAGAAAAAGAATGCAGAACAATGTCAGAGGATACTGCAGTGTGGATAGAAGAGTGCTTGCTGGTATATTCAGGATCTCTGGAAAGATTCATAAGAAGTTCACAGCACGGGCTGCCTCCAGGGAGTGATACTCAGTTGCCAGTGGACAAGAGTGGGGAAGACACTTGTCACTTACTGCCTTCTTATAGCTTTTGAACCATGTGTCTCAAAAGTAAAGAAACTTAAAATTTCAAAAAAGTTAATTTAACCATTGAAAAGTTTTTCTAAATTCCTTCAGTTGAGACTATAAAAGAAAAAAAGATCTGAACTTTCTCAAGATATTGATGTTATGTAACAAAGAGCAGTTCCATAGCATTCGAATGTTGACATTAACACCGGTTTGCATCGGTCAGGATTCTCCAGATCCAATAGGAGATTTACATACCTCCTATTGAATACATATTTAAATATATGTGTTAATGAAAGCTAGGTCCCACGATCTGTCATTTGCAAGCTGGAGACCCAGGAATGCCAGTGGTGTGATTCAGTCCTACTCTGCAAACCTGAGAACCAGAGAAGCCAGTGGTTAAATCCCAATCTGAGGACAGAAGATGAGATAAAACGTCCCAGCTCGAGCAGTGAAGCAAATTCCTCCTTTCTCCACCTCTTGTTCTATTCAGGCCCTCAGCGAATTGGATAATGCCCAGTCACAATGCGGAGGGCAATCTACTCTACAGAGTCCACTGAGTAGCAAACACTAATCTTATACAGAAACATCTTAACAGACACACCAGAAATAATGTTTAATCTGGGTACCTGTGGCCTACTCAAATTCCACACAAAATTAACTATCATAAGGTTCAAACAGTATTCATGCTTACAAGAATGTGTGTGAAGTAATTATTTCATTCATCTAAAATTTTACAACTGCCTCTAGAACTTAGCATTGTTGATTATAAAACTATAATCTGTTAATCACATATAAAGATGGAGATTATAGAGGATATTTAGTGTTTTCTGTCTGCTCAGCTCCTTTCAACCCAATTCTAACATTTGGGGAATTTTCCACCTCTTGAATCCGACCTTCTTATGGTTGATGCCATGAAAGTCCTTTTCTCTGCCTTGTCTGCAGATGAGTCACAGGCGTGTGACCGTCAGCCACTCTCCAGCATGGGTTTCCTGGTTCTGCGTATGCATCCAGTTTGCTGGTGAATGTGCAGCAGGGGCATGGGGCCTTGGAGGACAGCAGTGATTGCGAGGTGGAGCTCCCAACACGGGGAGCTCAAGGTCAGAGCAGATCACAGCTGGAGCATCCAGTGCCTGGTGGACACGGCAGCCACCAGGCCATTTTCTCTTCTGGCTGGTGTGCTGTATAGTTTGGATTCTTTTTCCTAAAAGTGTAGCTTTGAGGCTTTGAGGTTATTCTCTAGCCCTCATAATGACTCCATGAGTCTCCCAGTATTCTTTTTAAAAAACTATTCTGCTTAATCAGTCAGAGTTAGTTCTGTTTCTTGCATCTAAACACGCTGACAGATAAAGGGAGCTATAGTTTAATAAAAACCAAAAATATGTATGCCTGGTATTCCAGTAAGCACACTCCAAAGCAATTAAGTTGCTGCATTTCTTATGTAATACCTATTCTGGGATCGCTAAAGAGTTGCTAGAGAGGTTCTTTTCCCTAAGTCCTGGGAAAAAGGAAAAAAGAAACTTGCATAATAAATTACAATGGGAAGACATTTTCCCAATATAATAAATGCCATTATTGATAGCTGTAAATTTGTACTGAATTGAGGGAAAGAATGTAGAAATAATAGTAATAATAAACACTACATGTTTTACATATACTATCATATTTAAACCAGACAATATCCCAAGGTAGGGACTCATTTCACATATGATGAAACAGAAATCAGAAAGATTATCCTGTTTAAAATCATAACTAGTTTTGAACCCAAACAATCTAATCCTCTTCTTAACCACTAGATTGCACTACTTCTCTGAGTTTAAAAATAAACCCTAAAACACAGAGTAAATTCATTAAAGTTGTTTACCTGTCTGCTAGTGATAACTGTTCATGAATGAAATTTGTATTGTTCTGACATAAAGGATCATCTACATACGAACAATGATATACACAGCTGCTGTAAAAGACAAAGCAAGGAGTGTGCAGTGGTGTGTGCCTTTAGTCCAACACACTCAGGAGGCTAAGGCAAGAGGATTGCTTGAGCCCAAGAGTTCGAGTCCAACATAGACACATTTCTCTAAAGAAAAAAAATATATATCTTTTTCCAAAATATAAATGAAGCTTAAAAAAAAAACAAAAAGACAAAGCCAGTATCTTGAATGGATCTTAAACTTAACACCATCATTATGATTCTTACAACAGACCCAAAACATTATAGGAGGCAAGTTACTATTAAGTTTACTTTACCAAAGTACCTACATTCCCTGTAAGGCATTTGTTCTCCACCTTCTTATTCATTACATCTAGGTGGTGCTTTTTGCCTATTGAACTAGTTCTGCTTTTTTCACTTGTAAATTCCTTTTTTTTTTTTAAGATACCAAAGCTTTCAAGATGCAAAAGGATGCAAACCAAGGACGTCTTCAAGGACATTCAAATTACAAAGAGCAAGGAATTCATCAAGAGTTTGTTACTCCTTGTTATGTGTTTGCCAGTGGAGTACTATGCATTCTTTAAACAACATTTATTAGGAACCTATAATAGGTACTTTCCAAGGTGACATGGAAAACACAAGAATAATTAATGCATGGTATATGTCTTCACAAAACTTACAATCTAATAGAAAATATAGACTATGATCAAAAATAACTACACTTCAAGTGGAAAATAAATGCCATGGAAAGGTACATATAGAATTATTATTTTTGACAGGAAAAAAAAAGGCAGAGATGTATAAGTCAGACATACGAAATTGAACAGAGAAAACATTCCAGGTGGAAGAACAAGACAGGGAAAAGCTTGGAGGAATGAAAGCCTTGTGAATGTGCATAACACAGAAAAATATGGTTTCCCTGCCTGGCAGCATCATGGACACTAGAGTGGGGGCTAGACTGGAAATATAACATGACTTGTGAAAGCGTTCAATACCTGGCTCAGAAGTCAGAATTTAATTTGGAGACCATGATCATTTTAACTAGGTGCGGATACACTGAGTTCCGAGTGTGTTTTGGCCATCCATAGCAGGTGGTCAATCAGCATGGCCAACTACATCATTATTTATTATGACATATTTTTTACATTAGTAGAATTAGTGAGGTGGGCAAAGGAAACAGTCCATCAGTAAACGGATATGCTTAGATTTCAGTCCTTATGTTTTACATTTATTCTGTATAATATGTAGAATTTTGTGGTTTAGTGACATGCATAATGCCTCCCAAAATATTCACTTGATAGGTAACAAAGTTAAATGAATCTTTGTGCTCAAAATAAAGAAATGAATGTCCTAAATGCATACTTACACAAACATAAATTTGTTTTTTTTCATTTCTGTGCCCAGCATGAAGCTGTTAGAATAGAGTTGTTTTATACATCATTAAATAATAATATTTATCCTGCAGAGTTAAACCATATTAATTGCATTTCTCATTTTCTCTTTTGAAAGCAAAATGAAACAATGCACAAAATTATAATCATTTTAAAGTTGTTGAATGTTGTATCTAAAATTCGATTTGTCTACTCAAGTCATGTTAACCATCTATTTTCACTACTTGAATAATAAAGTTTTAGACACATGTAAGTTTTTAATTCAATTCCTCATATTAGTTTGCTTTGAGGGACTCCTAGTTCCCTATGATTAGGATAAAGGTGTTCTGAATTACCATTTAAATTATGTGAAAAATGAATTTTGAAACCTCTTTTCTTTTTTCTGATGTATATCTCCTACCCAATGCCTGCCCTGAAGAGAATTGTTTTCTACGTGAGAAGCTGCACCCACAAAAAAGATAATTTTCACTTAGGAAAACAGGGGACATACATTATATGTGCTTTTGTCTATTAAAACATTTCTTTGGGTAAACACTAAGCTTAAGAATCCATCACATGATACACAATTTAGATACAGGTTTTCCTTAAATAAGTCATTCAGTATAATTGAATAATTGCCCAGATAGAGAAAGAAAAATTAAAAATCCTTCATCACCTGTTCTGAATGATTTGGTTCTGGCCTAAAAGTTGGATTCAAGTTACTATTCAAACGCCCTCTGTGACAAAGGTGAGTCTGACTCTGTAAATAGCAGGGCAGAGCTCCAGTCCTCTGCATATCCTGAACATGGTGGTCTCCATCGCCCTGTTCCAACGGTTAGTGGAACTGTGCTGACAGCACACAAATTATGAGCCCAGAGGCTGAGAGTTGAACACAGTGTTTATAGCAAAGAGTTGGTGTGTTTCCTTAAATCTAGAGACATTTTGGCATGGGAGAGTTGGCAGAATTCAGCCACCGAGTGCAGAAAACATCTTCACTAATCTGTTCCTCATCTGTGAAATCATATGGACACTAAAGATGACTAACTCTGGCCATGATGCTATGATAATAGGGAAAAAGAGCATGTACATGGTATATGTCCAAACATACTGCCTCAAACAATACTCACCACGAACCTGTGGGTAGGTATAAAGCAAATGTGAAAAGCAAGAGTCTCACAGCAAATGCACTTATTTCAAAAAATGGCTCCAAGTATGGCAAACACAATGTTGCCTAAGCTACCTGACATGACCTTACTAAAAATTACCATAACCTGGGGTCTAGGCCCCAGCTTTATAGGGTCCTTAACTCTCTATTATTAGTAGTAATAGCAATTATCACTACCATCATTACTTTATAAATTAAAAAATCTTTGGCTGAAGAAGTTATAAATTAGTCCATGATCTAAATAGAAATGGGTGGAAAAGAAAGAAACTGCTATTGATCATAATGAGAGGAGCAATGCAAATTTGGCAGGACAAATCAAATTTGGTTGTAAAATGAAAACACTTTACAAGCCCGGTAAAGAGGTTTCAGTTGTTTGTGTATGCAATGTCACTCTCATTAGCAAAGGTTATCTTGCAGCTCCAGTCTGTAGTTTCTTATTAACGAAATGGAAAGTGAATATACATACTAAATTAAACATTTCACCTCTTCAGGGCCATATCTGACAAGTGTGTTTATCCATGCATTCACTCAATTCAACAGTCATTTATTAAGCCTCTGCCATAGAGAAGGCAGCTTCATTTTGGATAGCACAGAAAAAGTCAATACTTTCAGAAGCTGATTTATATTTTTTATGGAATCATAAAAATGTAGATTACAAAGAAGATATACAATAGCACTGATACCTCTGGCTGAAGCAAAATGTTCCATTCAAAACTGGTATGTGTGCTGTGTTTTACACTCTTTCTACATGATGTACTTTTTCAGTATCTGTACTGCGGAGCCAGGTTTGGCAGCTCCCCTCCCCAGAGGTCTGTTGGAGATGTACCTGCATCTCTACTCCAAAAAGAGACTCCTCATCTGTTGTCAAAAACTTACAATTCCAGCTACTGCTGGAAGGATTTTTGTTCTGAGTATTATATTCAGGTTCAAATCAAAGGTCATATCCTAAAATAGTCAATGGTAACCATTATCATAAAATAATATGATGGAATAAGTAATTTTACATAATTTATAAAAATTACCAAATAGTTATATATTTCTCTTTAGCTCCATTTATTTGTATTCTACCAATTGTGCAAAAACCAATTTATGTACCACTTCTTCAACAAATATTTCTTTGTTCCCCTTAGCTTAAATTAAGCTTATCTCTTTTCAATATTCTTCATACTGAGGAGGGTTGGGTTAAAAAGTTTCTTTTTATAAAATATGAAGTGAAATGATATTGTTTCATTTCCAGTGTTCTTAATTTATTTTTAAAGTTAAAATGTATTTCATACAACCTTATAGGGAATCTCTGGAAGAATTAAAAATAAGATAAAGGTACAATAGTTAATGTTTATATTTTTTTTAAAAAAAGAAATGATCAAAATTCACAAAAGATTTAAAGTATGCAACAATATCATAGAAATAAAGCTAAGTACATCTATTGGAACAGTAAATATAAGTGGCTTAAACTTCACTACATATTTTTAAAAGTTCTCAGATTAGTTTACAAAAACAACTTCCAACTATATAATTTACAAAACTTACCTAAATACACCAGAAAAGACTGTGGAATGGAAAGGGTTAGCAGATCTGTAACTCAGTGTCTTCCTCCTCAGGGATACCAAGGTGGTTTTGACCTCAGCCAGAACTCTTTATCAGACAGATAGAATTTATTAGCCAGAAGAAAATGAGGCTCTCCCTGTGGCTTCTAGGTACTGTACTTATTTCTTATATAGGGAATCCTTCTGGCAGGATATACCTGATCTAACTAGATTTTTTTTTTTAACAAGCCTGAATTTTTGGATTGATGACCCCAATCTCTGTTGGAGAATGGAAGTCAGTCATACGGTATGCCTGGGAATATATATTCCTGCCAATCTAAGCAACTTCCCTGTGGTAACTCATCTGGCACAGAATGAGCCTTCAAACTCCAAACCAAACACTCACAAATCTTGGTGTAGGAAGGAGCATCTAATACATTCAAGAACTCCCAGATAACAATTTAATGTTGGGAGTGACTCCTTTCTTGAATCATTTGAACAATCTTTGTACAGCTTTGTGCTGGGTAAGACTGTTTTGTTTGAGTCTAATGGACAATTGAGACCTCTGTAATAGTGCAGAGAATAGTGTGAGCAGTGCCATGATTTATTATAAAGCAAATAGGAAAACAAAGTCTCAAAAGGTAGACTTCAACGCTAAATGGAATTCCAAAAAAAATAATGAGAAAAGAAAACTACACACCAATATCCTTCGTATGTGGGATGTGAATTCAAAATATCTTTAACCAAATAGTAGTAAATGATTCCAGCAATATATAAAAAGGATGACCAAGTGAAATCCCAGGAATGCAAGATTGGCTTAATATCCAAAAATCAATTAATGTCATATATCAATAGAAAAAAAGGACAAGAACTGAATTTATTGTTTAAAAAATAAAAAAGATCTTTGAACAAACTAGGATTAGAAGAGAACTTCCTGAATCTCATAAAAGTATCTGTGAAAAACCTGCAGCTAACATTATACTTAGAGACAAAAGACTAAATATTTTCCTTCTTAAAATCAGGAGCAAGACAAGGTATCTATTTCATCATTTCTACTCAATATTATATTGGAGGTTCTAGACAGTGCAGTAAGAAGAGGGGAAAAAAATAAATGTATCAGATTGCAAGAAGTAAAACTGTGTTTATTCACAAATGACCTGATTGTCCATGTAGAATTGCCTAAAGAATTTGCAGAAGAAAAAAATATGCTAGAAATAATAAACAAGTTCAGCATATTTATAGAATACAAAACAAAAATTAATTTCATTTCTATATACTAGCAAAAAACAATATCAAAATGAAATTGAGATGATTCCATTCATAATGTTATCAAAAAACATTAAAATATTTACAAATAAATTTAACAAAAGAAGTACACAGAAAACTAGAAAACACTGCTGAGAGAAATTAAAGAAGAGCTAAGTAAATGGAGAGATATATCATGTTCATGGATTTTAACATGCCAATTTACACCCAAATTAATCTATCAATTCAATACAATTCTGTTAAAATCCTAACAGTCATTTCTGAAGAACTTCAGAATCTGAACTTAAAACTTATATATACTTAAACCTAAGGCACAAATTCTTAAGAATTCTGAAAGAAAATGTTGGAAAGACTTTTTTAGACATCGGCTTAGGTAAAAAATTTATGAAGAAGACCCCCAAAGCAATCACAGCAGCAACAAATACAAACAAATGGGACCTGATGAAATTTAAAAGCTTCTGCACAGCCAAGGAAACTACCATTAGAGCGAACAGACAACCTACAGAATAAGAGAAAATATTTGCTTTCTACTCATCAATAAAGGGGTGATAACAAGAATCTATATAGAACTTAAGAAAATCAACAAGAAAAAATTAAACAACCTTATCAATAAATGGGCAAAGGACATGAACAGAAACTTTTCAAAAGAAGACAGAATAAAGACCAGCAAACATATAAAAAAATGCTCAATATCTCTAATCATCAGGGAAATGTAAATCAAAACTACGATGAGCTATCACCTAACTCCAGTGAGAATGGCCTTTATCAAAAAGTTCCGAAACAACAATGCTGGCATGGATGTGGAAAGACAGGAACACTCATACATTGCTGGTGAAACTGCAAATTAGTACAACCCCCGTGGAAAGTAATTTGGAGATACCTCAAAGAGCTAAAAATAGAAATACCATTTGATTCAGCAGTCCCGCTACTAGGCATCTATCCAAAGATAAAAAAGACATTCTGTAATAAAGACATCTGCACTCGAATGTTTATAGCAGCACAATTCACAATTGCAAAGGTGTGGAAACAACCCAAATGCCCATCAATACATGAGTGGATTAATAAAATGTGATATATGTATACCATGGAATACTACTCAACTACAAAAAACAATGGTGACCTAGCACCTCTTATATTATCCTGGATAGAGATTGAGCCCATCAGGTAGGGGGGTTGGGGGGGTTGGGGGGTAAACCCACAGCTAATAGAAATGGGGCACACTGTATGGGGGAAGGACACACTTGTAGCCCTGGCGTGGGCGAGGCAAACACATTTCATGTAACCAAAATGTTTATACCCCTGTAATATCCTGAATTTAAAAAAATAAAATAAATAAAAACTTACATAGAAATGTAAAGGATTTAAAATAGCCAAAATAATTCTGAAAAAGAAGAAAACAGTGGGACTTACATTGCCTAATTTAAACACTTATTACAAAGTTATAGTAATTAACAGTGTGGTATTGACATAAAGATAAATATATAGGTCGGTAGAATACAACAGAGCCCAAAAGTAAACTCTTAAATATATACGGTCAGTTGATTTTCAACAAAGGTGCCAGTCAATTCAGTGGAGAAAGAATAGTCTTTTAAACAGTGATGGGATAGTGCCTACCTATATGCCAAAAAATAAATAAATAATAAATAAAATTGGAAGCTTACCTCACGTCATACTCAAAAGTTAACTCAAAATGAATCAGAGTCTTAAATGTGCATCTATAATACTTCCATAAGAATGCACAAAAGAAAATCTTTGATACTGGGTTAGGCAAAGATTTTTGATATGACACTAAACCCAGGACTCATAAAAAATTAATGAATTGAACATCATCAAAGTTAAAAATTTTGTTCTTTAAAAGAAAAGCAAAGAAGAAAATGAATATGGAAAGATAAGCCACAATTTAGGAAAAATTATTTGCAAATTATAACTCATAATATATTTGAAAAAGGACTTCTATCTAGACTATATAAAGAACTCTTACAAGTCAATAAGAAAACATCCACTTAAAAAATAGGCAAAAGATCAGAGTAAACATTTCACCAGAGAAGATACACAAGTATCTAAAAACCACATGAAAGGTGTTCAACATCATTAGTTATTAGAGAAATGCAAATTAAAATCATAATGAGATACCACTACATTCTCACTAGAATGTCTATAATTCAAAAGACTGATTTAATAAGGATATGAACACATTGAACCTTCATACATTTCAAGTGAGAATTTAAAATGATACAATGATTTTGAAAAACATTTTGCCAGTTTCTTAAAAATTAAACAAATATTTACCATGCAGCCCAGAAATTCCACTCCTAGGTATATACCCAAGAGAAATAGAAAACTTAATTCACAAAAAAATTGTACACAAATGTTTATAGTAGCTTTATTCATAAAAGCCCCAAACTTGAAATGATCTAAATATAACTGAGTGGATAAACAAAATGTGGCATATTCATACAACAGGCTATTATGCAGTAGGATAAAGGAACAAACTCTTGATAAATGCTACAATATGCATAAACCCCAAAAAAATCATGCTACATGAGAGAAGCTAGATACAAGAGACTACATATTGTATGATTTCATTTATATGAGATGTCTATACTTGGGGCAAATTTACATGGACAGAAATCAGATTAGTGGTTACCTGCAGCTATGGATGGGAACAGGGATTGACTGCAAACTGGTAGGAGAGAATTTTTTTAGGTTATTGGAAATGCTCTGAAACATTATGGTGATGGTAGCACAACAGTATAAATTTGCAAAAAATACTGAATTATATCCTTACAATCAATAAATTTTATGATATATAAATTATACCTGAAAATGTCTGAATTAATAATAATAATACCTACCTGTTTTGAGGCTATTTTGAAGATTAAAAGCATGACCAGATTGGGATTTTTGAGGTCCCTCTCTAGTAAAAATATAATTCTGCCTCCATGTAAAATGAAATATAAGAACAATATCAACTGAAAATAAATTTAAGGATGTTAAAGAAAACATCTCTTCTTTCCCCAGGGGAAACTGCCTTAATCCTTTTTGTGAAATATCAAAAATAACTGTCTGTGTGCCCTGACTTCACAGACATTCTAAAATCCTTCTTAATATTACCACTGAGTAATTCAGCATTCCATTTAATGAGATAACTCTCATGCTATGATTCTACTTATTATTGTTCATTGTTGATATTAAACCATGGAAAGATTATGATCATGACACTTTGTAGCCATAAAAAAAACTTTACTATTATTTCATCCAAGGTCATCCTAAAGAGGTAAAAGCCCATGGTGGCTCAAAAAAGACCAGTCTGTCAACATAAATTGAAACAGCATCTTTTCTTATTTTGTACAAAATATATTGCCTTAGCATAACTGTTTCAGAGGATGATTTCTCTCCTGGAGTTATAGTAATGCTTGACATTCGTATAACAGTTTATGGTTTCAAAGTATAATATTTCCGTATATAATCTTTGTTGGTATGGAAGAAATGGAAGACACTTTGTCTCTAATTTCCGTGATGGAACTGAAGCTTGGGGATTTTTAAGTGACTGCCCCAACTCATGGAGATACTAGGAAAGGGAATCAGAACATGAACTTGGAGCTCTTATCCCCAAATGTCTGCCCCCCCCGACTGCAGTGTCACGTTATCCTAATGAGGTCTTAGAACTTGCTGCTCTATGCTCTTTGGTCTGACTCACTGGAAGGATTGGTTTTGTCAAGAGTTTAAAATTACTGCATAAAATACTTGCTTAAAAAAACTTCTAAATATAAAAAATGAGACTGAATAAAGGCTGAATAATAACCCCACAATTCCCACACTACTTATATATTCATACATCTAATAAGTATAATGTGATTTAAGATACATGAAACTATGTAAAGAGGGAGACATTAAAATATTACCTCAGAATACTGCTAGATAGTAAATTAGTGGACTGAGAGAGGCTGTTTTTTTCCTCTAAATACCTATGTCCTCAAAGAAAGTTTATATTTTGGGAGAATCTAGCAAATTGTTTTCTAATTTCAATAATTAAATTTCGCAAAAACATATATATATAAATCTATAATGATATATTGGAGCATATTTTATTTAGTTGATATATATGCATATTATACATTTACATGAGGAAAAATATCTTTTAACTTTTGAAGTAATGTCATAAAGATATTAAAATATATATAGTTATATATATTTAGGGATTGTAGACAATTTTATGCAAACAAAATTCAGTTAAGTTGTGAATAGTGAATCACCCAAGTCACTAATTCTGAAGGAAATAATATTGAGCTCAGTCAACAGTCTCTTATTCATATCACATTGTTTTCCATCACCAAGACTAGGCAGGAACAATTTCAACTAGGAGAAGGTTATTTCTGACTCCTCCCACTCTTATTCAGAGCTCTTCTTTTGCATTTCATACTATTTCATTTTTCCTTTTCGTGTCCAACCGTTTCTCTCTCAAATGGGTGCTGCTCAGCTGAGATATTCAGAAAGGGATCAGACACAGGAATTCCTTCTGAGGTAGAATTTCAATCTCCTATTCAATCTCTTAAGTCTAGTTCTCTGAAGCTCTCCTGATGGCTTACGGGTCTCAAGAAAGGGCAATGGAAAGGGTTTTAGATAGAGATGCACAAACAGACATGCACGACATTCCTTGCCCTCTCCAGTGACCAGTCATTATTGTTATTCTTACCATTTTAATTAATAGATTATTTATTGACTATGATTAAGACCAATGCACTATGCTAGAGACCCTTATGTTGACTGAATTAAAATACATCTCTACTCTTTCAGATTTGAAAATAAGTCGACAAGAAGTCTGGCAGGACTATATTTCATCAGAGAAAAATTAAGCAAAGAGAAATTTCATGTTACTTTTCCTATGCATTGTCAAAGAACTCCAACAAGAAAGAAAAAGATCTGTGCCCTTAAATATTAATATTTGTAAAGTAAAATGGTTAATCCTGCTAATAACATAAAGCCATGGTTAACCTGAGATTTTTGTATATTGGATGAATATATGCAGAATTAATTAGATATAATCTGAAATGGACAGCCCCACTTTAGCATACCACTAACATTATCTGAACAGAGAGAAGACAGAATAACTTAAACAGTGACATTATTTTCAAATCATTTCAGCCAAATAATTCTGAATTCAAAAGCTTTGATCATGTAGAACCCTGCCAAAAGACTGAATTGTAATCAGCTGAAAATACATTATGTTGCAAAGCTACGGCACCAGTGCATAACAGAATCTTATTTTCCATTAATTCATTCCTTTCTGAAAATGCAAACACTCCATATGCTTAATAACCCCCAAAATAATGTTCTCACATTTTAAGATTGCCCATTAGTGAGTATTTTGTTTTTTAAAAAAACCACACATACAAAGAAAACAGTGGCTCTTAAAGTCATTTTTGAAAACTAATTTAACCTATGTGCTAAAACAAGAATAGTAACGTGTTGAGAAATGTCAGTTCGATTGTGTATTTTAGCAAAAACTCAACAACATATGCTGTGTTTGTAGTGACTTTCGAACTCTTTGAATGTGTTAATTCCTCCACAAGACTGGATTTGGAGGCAGGATACAAGGGAAAGAGCTTTACAGAAGCAGAATTAGAGTATGTGAGAGGCTCTCTATCTACCATAATAAGGAAACCCGCAGGAAGAAAATTCTACTTCTATATATCCTCTTTCTATAAATATTAATCTAAGAATAAAAACAAGTAAGTTATCTGGGGCCATAAAACTGTCTCATATTCTCAGAGCTGTACTGTTCAAAAGGTAGTGACAGTGGTATGTGGCTCTAAATTTTTTAATTAATTAAAATTTAGTAAAATTAAAAAACAGTTCCTCACTCACATCAATCATGTCTCAAATGCTCAAAAGCCCCATGTGGTGACCAGCTACAGTAGTGAATAGCACAGAAAAATTTTTCCATCAGTGAAGAAAGTTCTATAGAATAATAGCACTGTTCTGGAGCTCCACAGGATACATAGTACTCGATAAACATAGGTCTAATTAATTAACAATCAAAAGAATAGTCATCATTTCATTTTTTTGTATCTTCATTACTCTAAGTAAAATGGGACAAAATCACCGCAGACACTGGAAGGTGTTTTGTGAGAGGGTTAGGTAAGTGCACATTAACACGTCCTGTTTAAATCACATTTGGAAAGTGATGTTGCTTGCTTGTTTCAATTACTCTGGACATCAGAATCTTCACTTCTCAAAAGTCAAGTGGATACTTGTACCTCCAAATATTAATCATTGGTATACTCCAAAGGGTCCTTTGACTGAAGCTCTGTCTTCTGAATTGAACACTTCACGCAATCTAAGTTCTGGCCCTTTTGTTCCCTGTGCTACTCTGTAATGACAGAAATGGCTGTGTGCCACTACTGACTGAGGTCCCTTCAACAGAAACATGAACACAGCACAATACTTGCTTCATCAGCACTTTTCCACAGATTGTAGCCCACCAATTCCATGGACCGTTCAAGCAGCGTACCAGAGGCAAGTAGAGAGGTGGGTCTTGGAGAGTGGGCAGGGCAGTTGGAGAGATAGAGAATTGACTGAAAATACATCAGTCAGCAACTGGCTGTCATACGAAGGGATTTGTATCAAACAATCTCTGAATCCATTGATTCTATGTGATTTTCTGCACTCACATTAAATAAAAGGAATAACAATGGGTTTGAGAAATATAAATGTAATACCAACTTCTCATCCCATTCTTTATTTAAATATTTAATAAACTGCATATGTAAAGGACTAAACATTTTCTCAGCCTTTAAAAGACCAAAACACAATAAGTAATGTTTGTATCTGATAGCTCATTGCAATTCTGACTTCCCAAGTACTGAATTTGAACTATTTGGTGAATAGTTATTTTTAATATTTATACATAAATATAAGTCTATATAAACATACATACACACACTACTCAATTACTAGAATACTGGCTACATGTGCCTATAGAATAGGGTGATAGTTACATTCTTCAGTGGCGGGAAGTTCCAGCTTATCTTCATAGTTAGCTCCAAGTAGAAATCATTAAAACAACTTTATCTCCCTCAGGGATCTTCTCCCTCTGGCTCAGTCACTGCACTTCAGTTTTTACAGCATCATTTGTTTCTCCGGCATCTCAATTTTCCTCTCCACGGACCCATGAGATTTAATCACACGTGTAGCAAAAGCCTTATGTTCTATTTCCTCTTTTTCAAGGGCTACAATTTCACATCTGTGCTGCCTGCCCGCACTGCCACAGATTTAATTTACTTGTCTAACTTATCAAAATTTCAGACATGTTTCGTTCCTTCTTTCTTGATGATCTTCTTACTTCCTTCTCTTCTTCCAAACGACCAAAGCTGACCATGGACCTGGGCTTCCAGCCACGTAGCAGTCACTCTCTTATTATTTCCTGCGCAATTTTTCCTCATTTCTTCTTGTTTGTAGAATGTTATTTCTATACATCTTTCCAATTGTTTTCCCCCAGTAAATATATAGCCTGAACTATTAACAGAGATTACCAAACTTCTCCCCATAAAAGGGTCACAAAGTCAACAACTCACACTAATAAAAACTTCCCAGTAGAACAGTAGTCTGTCCTGGGATCTAAATTCAATTCATGTCGAATTTCAAAATATCATCTTCCTCCTAGAGGAAAGAGTGATATGTTTCCATTGAGGCCGAGTGGAGAATCACTCAGCTAGGGCCAGTATATGCTCAGGTTCCCGCTAGAGGAGGAGCCATGCCCAGGATTTTCAGAGGCATGTTACTACTCTCTTTTTCTTATCATAATCTCCCTAGGAAAATTCTATCAAAGTAATAGAAACCAATAGCAAAATAAGTGAGTGAGGCAAGAGTTCCAATTTGCCATAACTGAAACCTATAAGCTATTTTATTGAGTGTTTTATACCCACATTGACTGTACTCTGGAATGTCCCTTTTCTTTTTTTTTTTTTTTTTTTTTTTTGAGACAGAGTCTTGTTCTGTTACCCCAGCTAGAGCAGTGAAGTCATCATAGCTCGGTGCAATCTCCCACTCCTGGGCTCAAGAGATCCTCCTGCCTCAGCTCCCCAATTAGCTGGGACTACAGGCGTGCACCACCACCACTGTCTAATTTTTTGCATTTTTAGTAGAAACAGACTGCTCAGACTGGTCTTGAACTCCTGAGCTCAAGTGGTCCTTCTGCCTCAGCCTCCCAGAGTGCTAGGCTTACAGGTGTGAGCCACTGTGCCTGGCCCGGCACGTCCCTTTCTTAATTCTGGACTTAAGTTAACTGAGCCTTGGATCACTTCTGCAGTACATTTGTTGCAGGCATTTGAGAAAGTTAGGGTTACCTTTTTAAGTCAGCCTTAGCCGGCCCATACACTGCCTCTAACAAATCTTTGTAGATAAGAGAGCCAAATGAGCCATTAAAAAGACTACCTTTATCAAGCAGTGTCAATGGCATCATCCCTCCTTTTCTCAGAGGGCTCATTCTCTCACTTTAAAAAATAGCTAAAAATACATGATGTATATATCATTTCTCTTATGGTTGGCTGAGACCCTGGATATTGTATATGTATATTTAATTTATGTATAAATGTTAAAAAATAACCATTAGCCAAATCAAACTCAGTACTTGGGAAGTCAGAATTGCAACAAACAATGGAATCAGACAGAAACATTACTTATTATCTTTTGATCTTTTAAAGGCTGAGAAAATGTTCAGTTTTTTCTATATATAGTTTATTAAATGTTTAAACAAAGAGTGGGGTGAGAAGGTTGGTATCACTTTCATATTTCTCAAACCCGTTGTCATTCCTTTTACTTAATGTGAGCGCAGAAAATCACCCAGAATCAATGGGTTCAGAGACTCTTTGATACAAATCCTTTTGTATGACAGCCAGTTGCTGACTGATATTTTTTCAGTCAATTCCCTGTCTCCCCAACTTCCCTGCCCACTGCCCAATCTGGATATGTTAGATTATGTTTGACAGAAACTCAAGCTTTAAGTAAGTTGTGATAGATGTCTCCACGTGCATAGAAAGGATGGTATGACTAAATAATGCAAGGATAAAACCACAGGAAATTATTTTCTTCCATGCAGTAATTAATTCATCTGAACTTGCAATGCCTCTGCTTTAAAAAGAAAATAGGCAGCGATATTATGAGTGTGTTAAGAATTTTCAAAAGGTTACTACTTTACACTGAAGCAATTCTCCTTCATGTAAGATAATCTAAGTTCCCTCAGAAATTTAAAAAATAAACCCTCTTTTGACTCTTCCACAAAATCTCACTGATCCATTATCTTTCAGTCCTATGTCGAACCAACCCCTTCCCAAACAATTGGAATGATGCAGCAAATTGCTAGAGCTTGTGAAAGGAATATTGAAACTTACCAACCTGCTTAGTATTTGTAAATTATATATGTTCTTGATTGGGAGCTTCAGTAAAAGAATCACTTTGTGTGGTAGCTTCACAGCTCTTGAAAAAAAAATCCAAATTATCTCAAAGACTTGTTAAATTTCTGCAGTAAATGTGTTTTAGCAAAAGCTGAATATACATAGGGAATGCCTATGTATATTCAATGACCAAAGTCAAGTCGCTGTAAGGCAAAGGAAGTCGGCCTTTTGGTTCAGAATATCTTCAGAAACTCCATGAATGGAATTAAAGGCCAAAATCTAACCAGAAATATACATATATTTCAAGTTTTATTATGAATTAGAATAATTTCCAGTAAATCTGTATGCAAACTCATACTATGAGTTTATGAAGCTATGACTACACCAAAAAAAAATGCATTTGTATACTTGGGTACTAAGGACAATTCAGTCACGAGGTTTGAATCCACTTCACCACAATTTTTGAGGTACTTACACCTTGACTTACTGCTAATTTATCCTTCTCGTGTCTTTTTAATTTAAAAAATAGGTATTTTTACTTTTCCTTCTTTATTATATAAAAGATATATACTATTGTATTGTTATTGATATAGTTTGGATATTTGTCCCCTCCAAATTTCATGTTGAAATTTGATCCCCAATGTTGGATGTGGGGCCTAATGGGAGATATTTGGGTCATGGGGTGGATCCCTCATGAATGGCTTGGTGCCATCCTCACGGTAGTGCGTTCTCGCTCTATTAGTTCCTACAAGTACAGATTATTAAAAAGAGCCTGGCATCCCCCTCCCCTCTCTTCTTCTCTCTCTTTCCATGTGATCTGCCCACACCGGCTCCCTCTTCCCCTTCCGCTATGATTGGAAGCTTCCTGAGGTCATTATCAGAAATAGATGCCGGCATCACGCTTCTTGTAAAGTCAGCAAATGGACCAAATAAAATTCTCTTCTTTATAAATTAACCAGCCTCAGGCATTTCTTCATAGCAATGCAAACAGACTAAGACGGTTATCTATTGCTGCATAACCCAACTGCAAAACTTAGTCACTTAAAACAATAAACATTTAATATCTCCCAGTTTCTGTGGGTCTGTGGGGAAATTCAGGCACAGTTCAGCTAGGTGGGTCCTCTGCTTCAGGGTCTCTCAAGAGACTATAATGATACTGCCAGTCCAAGATCTCTCATGGGGCTACAAGCAAGGTGTCAGCCCAGACCGCAGTCGTCTCAATGTTCAACTAAAGCGGTATCCACTTCCAAGCTCACTCAGTGGTTGCTAACATTATTCAGTTTCTCACAAGCTCCTGAACTGAGACCCTAATTTCCCTGATGGCTGTTCACAGGAGGCTGTCCAGGTAGCCCTCTCCATCAAAGCAAGCACATGAGAGAAACTAGAGAGAAACTAGAGAAACTAGAGAATACCAGCAGGACAGAAGTCACAGTCTTTTTAACCTAGTCAAGAAAATAACATCCCATCACTTTTGCAGTAATCTATTTATGAGAACCAAGTCATGAAGCCCAGCTACACTCAAGGAGCGGTTACACAGGCCATAAATATCAAAGTAGTGATCACTAGAAACTATATCAGAAGCTGCCTGTTACAACAATAGATACCATTTTGCACCTATTTTTTTCACATAAGAATACATTGCAGAAATTACTTGCTCTCAGTTCATAGAGATTTGTTCATGACTGTATCATATGCCATTGCGTGCTGTACCACATTCAACCATTTTTTTTATAGTTGGGCATTTATTTCCCATATTTTACTATTACAGTGATATACTCGATAACACTCTGCAATTGTTATTTTACAGTTATGTAGAAGTACCTCCAAAGAAAATTCCTAAAAATATTCTATATATGTGCATATTTAATTTTACTAGATATTATCAAACTCCCTTCCACAGGAGTTGGAATATTTTGGCCTCACACTAATAATATGTGAGAATGTCTGTTTCCCACAGCATCACCAACAAAATATATTGTTAAAGTTTTAAATTTTTGCCAATCTGAAAGGTAAAAATGTACTTTCGATCTTTTCACATATTTGAGGGTTATTTGATATCTTTTTCTGTGAACTGTTTTATGCATTTTGCCTACTTTTTTCCTATCAGGTTTTGAGCTTTATCCCCTCACTTTACATGAGCCCCTTGATATATTAAGTAGATTTGTCTTTTGTCTGTTGTATAAGTTGCAAATATTTTCCCCTAACTGGTAATTTATTTTTGATTTTGTTGATGATTTTTCCCATGCAAAAATTTTAAATAGTCAAATTTATTAATCTTTTATCTTATTATTTCTGAATTTTGAGTCAATAAATGAAAGACTTTCCCACACCAAAGTTATAGATAAATTCACTGATATCATCTTCTGATACTTGAATAATTTCATTTCTTACATTTAAGTCTCTGATCCACTTGAAGTTTATTCTAGTGTTTTATGTAAAGCATATCCAATTTTATCTTTTTTGAAACGACTAGTTTTCTCAACTCCACTTATTTTAAAAGTCCATCTTTTCCATGAAGAATTTAGGTATCGTTTTTATTAGATATTAAATTTCAACATTTGCTTGGGTCTATTCCTGGAACTTCCATTCTGTTCCATTAGATGATCTAATTACACAGTAGCGCTACACTGGTTTAATTATAGAGGCTTTACAGTATATTTTAATATCATCCTCACTGCTGTTCTTTTTTAGGGCATTCCTAGTTCCTTCTTCCTGATTTTTCCTCATCAGCTTTATTACCAACTTGTCTGATTCCAGAAAGAAAAAAAATATCCTGCTGCCATTGTTATTAGGACCGTGGATTCTCTCTAACACGGAGAGAAATGTCATCTCTATAATGCGGACTTGTTTTATCCAAGCACAAAGACTGTCATTTAACTTATTCAAATGTTTAAAGTTTTTCTCATACGGTTCCTTCACATTTCTTAAGATCATTCTTATATTACCTTTTATGCTACCATCGCACATAGGTTTTATCTTCCATCAAAACTTCTAAGCAAAATACATAAGATATTGATTTTTGTATCTTAATTTTACATCTTATTGCAATGCATCAATATATCCAAAATCACATAGGAATTATCATCTGCCTATCCATAATCTGACTAAATGGGAATTTGAAAGATTTCGAGGTCACCCAAAATTTACAGCTAACCTAAATGCTAAAAGTTTTAATACTTTTAAAAGTCTAGTTAAAGAATTCATTACTGCTAACTTTTGAGGTAAAGAAAAATTTAATGAGTAGAATACATTTTGAAATGTTCCAATTAAATCCTACATAGAAAAGAAAATACTGGTTTATTATGCATCTTAAAGTAGTTTTAACTGAAATTGACTTAATATTTTAAATAACTAATATTATTTTTTAAATGACAGAATAAATTGTATATGCTTCAGATAGTGCAATGCCAAGTTGACTACTATATCAGATATCACATTGAAAGAAATAAAGTTTATGCATAGTGAGTGAACAAACAGATGAATAATACTAATAGGCACTAGGCCATTTATCCATTAGAGTAATGAATGCCACCTCATATTCATTTGGTCAGGAAGAAAAATCTAAGCAGTTTCTGCCCACAAACATCAATATTTCTCGCTGATAGATGAAGTCAAATCATGAAAGCAAGCAATTTTATTGATGGTTTTCCCTTAAACTACTCAATTTGCTTTCTGACAAGCAATGAAATAATAACAAGTAATATCAGAATCAAATTCTGCAATCACCAACAGGAATCCACAGAAACCTAAATGAAGATGAAGACACACACATAAGATGTGCTTGAAACTTACATGGTTAAAATGAGATCACCTAAAACAGTTATTTTTAGCCCAAACACATAAGCCAAAGTACACTAAATACAAATCAATTAAGTTGTCAGGAAATTTCTTCAACTTCATCCCTATAATGTGAAAACTATGCTATGCAAAATTGCTGAGGTTAAAATTGCAACACCATTTTAGAAAGAATGTAATGTTTTAATGCACATTAAAAGGAAAAGTTTTGCTTGAAGTAAATGTCCTTGAGTTCTTTATATAAGCAGAATTTGAATGTGGTTATGAGAAAGAAAGAACCCACTGGATTTACAATGAGTAGAATTATAGCTCATTTTCTTAACACAAAAAAAAGTCAAATTATAAAGATGCTTTTCCCATCACCTAATTCCACATTTACCTTCCACTTTTATATTTAACAATCAACCCCAAGAAATTTCATTCTCCTTCCTGTAAAGCTCTGTAATCCCAACATATTTATTTATTTCCTCTACAGTAATAACCTAATAGGAGTGAATAATTTTGTCTCATTTTTCTTGAGACTATTTAAGAAATAACAATAGATAAAGCTTTTGACATTAGATGGAATTTGGCCACAGCTTTGTTGAACTTCACTGAACTCCAGCAAGTCCATTTTTTTAAAAAATAGCTTAACACAACTCAAAAACTAATTCTTACAATTTTAGATGTTTTAGAGGTCCAGGTGCATTCCATTATAGTTTTTAGAACAAAAAAAACTATCATCAGCATCCAGCACCAGAAAATAGTAATTATATAAAAGTTAAAAAATATTCTATAAAACCAGAAAAAAAACTCTGAACTTTAAAAGCTATTAAGAACATATGACTTTTAAAAGATAACGAGAAACTAACTGATAGCACTAGTTCAAGATAAAGCTTTCCATCTGGTTCTCTTTTGCAGCCAAACCAACCTATCCCATTTATGGGAGACCTGTCATTCCAAAATTTTAAATAGGTCTTTATTTTCCCCATAATCAGAAGCCTGCACAACAGTCAAAGATACATCTGAAAAACAGGCCTTTTGTCATTTATTGCTGTTTACTCTTGAATGCATTTCACAGCTTGAATAAGTCTTTGTTTTACCAACTCTAGCCCACAAAAAGCTTACTTGTCAACCCACATAGAAAATAAATCAAATTGCTTCTTTACAAGTTGAGATTACAGAGTAGTGGCAGCCCTTTCATCCAGAGTACCTCAGCAATGCCAATTTATTTCTGACTTTTACATTTTAAAGCATCCAAATCAGATGGTTTGGTAACTCTCAATAAAAATTCCTAGTAAGCATTAAAAAAATAAGAATTGAATCAAAAAGTGGTTCTTTATCATCAAGGTCATGCAGAAAAATGTAGGAGTAACCAACTGCTCAATGAGTAAGTGCATTTACATTAAAGGTTAATATATTCAGTCTTGCAGTTCAAGAATAAACCATCTGGTTTCAAATGTAGAGTTGAAATGAGTCTATAAAAAGGTAAGAATTCTTGAAAACAGCTCAGAAATACACATCCAGCAATTTCCAATATATCACTATTTCTTTTTTGGGAAAAAAGAAAAAAACCTTATCATTTATATCCAAACCTACCAAGTGAACACCTGCCCTCTACAAATACATCATTGACACATAGTGAATAAGGTGTTGCTATCTCTAGATTTCATTTTACCAAGAGTCATTGTCATTTTAATGTGTCAATACAGCAGTCAGTTATACCTATGTGAGTCCTGAGAAAAAAATTGCATTTCTAATCTTTCTTCCTCCCTCTACCCATGAACATCTCTCTCCCTAAGCCATCTTGTGGAAATGGGGTCACACAGGGCTCTGACAAGAGATAAGAACCTAAGGCCTCACCTCCCTGACATCCCTGAGAAGCTTGGTCATTTTTCAACCCATCAGCAGTTGCTGGCTATCTTCTAGTAACTCTGGATGAATATTTCTTAAGTGGAATAAACCACTTTCTTAAGCTTTTAGAAACCCTCCAAATAACTTTAAGCAAGATCCAAAATTAAAGGTTAAAACAAAATCCTTGGGTCCCCAAAAGTCCACTACATAAGTCATCTATTGCAATATAGCAAACCATCCCAAAATTTACAGCAGTTTATTATTTCTCATAATTCTATAGCTAGCTCTGCTTTTTGTGGTGTTGGCTGGGATAATTATGCAGCTGCATTTATTTGATAGATAAGCTCTTCTGGAAGATTCAAGAAAACCTCACTCACATGGCTGGGATTTTGGTGGTGATTATCCGATAGTTGCCTCAGTTTTTCTCCATGTGGCCTTGCTCTCCACATGGTGACTTATCTTCTAGGTCCTCTCCACAGGGTTCTTCCCACCCACAGGATGACCTGACTTTCTGACATCACGGCAGCTGGATTCCAAGGGAGGAAAATCAAAAGCTGCCACCCCTCTTTAAACCAGGCCCAGAACTAGGTCAATGCTTCTTTGTTGTCTGTTGCATTCTCTTAGTCAAAATAAATCACAAGACCAACGCAGAGTAAATGGGGAGTGGATAAATTCCGCTTCTTGATGGGAGGAGTGGAATGCACAAACAGGAAATGGAGGAATTGTTGGGCAGCCATCTTTGAAGACCATCTATCACATCCTAAGCACAATTCAAGTGGAAAATTCTTTAAAAACAGAGAAAATTTTTCCTTACATAATAGGATAACCAGTGTTTATTTGTTAACTCTTTGCTAGCATAAGAAACAGACGTTAAATGATAGAGGGAAGAAATGGCAAGAAAAGTCTACTTTTATTTAATGCTGTGATATGGGACAGCACACAACACGCTTTCTTTATTCTTAATATTACTTAGTGCTATGATTACTAGCTTTACTCTTAACAATTCAACGTCTAGACTAGATGGAAGAAATATATCCCACATATGCAATACAATGTCATAGGTATTTATGGGCTATAGAGCAAGACTAAAACAGAAAATTTTGGTTCTGTTAAGGGAATATTAGGCATATCAGGTAAAAGCTTCAAGAAATAGGTTAACTATTCTGAAGGAATATCTTTATTATTCCATTCCAACATTCTAAAATCTGCAACAATGTCTTATTGAAATTTAAGAATCTTGTGAACCAGATTCCAATCAAATTTTCTTCTGTCAGTTATCAGTTAAGTCACAGGGGATAAATTACATAAAATCTCTGGATTTCAGTTTTGTCATCTATAATAATAATAATAATAATAACATGAATAACACAAGTAATAAAAAAGAACTATCTTATGAAATTTTGGAGAGTAATAACATTAATAGCAACTGTATCTGTAGGCATTGTACTAAAGTGTTACATTTATTATCTCTAATGTATCAGAATGGCTAAGGATAAGAATTTTGGGGTCAGCAAAATCTCTGATCCATCCTAGCTTTGCCAATTTTTGTCTGTGTGATTTGGGACAAGTAATTTGGCCTTCTTATTAATTTTCTCATCTGCACAAAGGGAATGCTAATACACATCCCAAGGGTAGGCGTAAGGATTAAGTAAAACAATGCAAATAATCTCAGCATGGTACCTAGCACAATACTAGATATTATTATTACTATTGGAAAAAGTAATATTTTTTAGTATATACAACTATCACCATTTACAGGTAAGGAAACTGAGGTCCATATAGGTAAATAACTTTTTTACAGGTTATGTAAGCATTGAAATATACAGTTGGGATTCAAGTCACTTTGATGGGACTTGGGGCTGGGGAGGGGTTGGCTCAGGGTTTGAGGGAGAACAAGAGAGAAAAGAGAGGGCACTGGTACAGTCCTTGGCACACAGCTATTATAATAGTTTTCTTCTCTTTTCAAATGTTACCTTCTCATTTAAATCTTCCACTTCAACTAGTCTTATCCATCGTTGACCTAGAACAATTCCACCTCTGTTCCTTTGTATACGCTCTGTCCTTGTCTTCTAGGTTCAATTCCTACTCCTTTTTTAAGGACCTGGAGAGGACCCACTGCCTTTTGGAAGCTATCTAAACCATATCTCTTGGGAGCCATCTTTTGTACCCTTGAGGCTGCTTAAATTTATTTTCTGTATCACTTCCTTGACGATAATTTTGCCCAGCTCTTTATTACCTTTTAGGTCCAAATATTTTTATCCTCTCACAGAAAACATACCTCCTTGTAAGCAGGAGCCATGATGTAACTCACAGTGCCTGCAGTGCTGTCTGACGTATACTAGCCTTCAATGCATAGCTCATTATTGATTTAGTTTTTTTCATTTTGAAAAATAATTTTTTAAGATATCTTGCTTCAGTGTGAGTGGAACTCTGAAAGCATAATCTCAATTATAGGCAAAATACAGTTCTATTTGTACACTGAGTTTCTTTAGAAATATATCTAATGTGTAGAGTAATGAACACTTTTTTATTCTTGTCACTGGAAGATGAATGAAAAGATAATGGTGAGATGGCTTTGCTGAAAATAATGCTATCAAGGGAAGTCTGATAAAATACTAGAGAGTTTATCATTTTTTATCTCTTTATTTCTTTCTTTTTTCCTATCCAGGGAAAAATATATAGCATTTTAAGTGTCCATCCTTGCAGCCTTGTTAATACAATAGCATCATTTGTAACAGTGTGCTATTTGCTTACCATATGTAATGCATGGATGTCAGACAGTGGGCAAAATTCTTTTTTAAGAGTATGTTATTCCTTATGTAAGTTCTTCATTTTGACTTGTAATACCATGTTATATGATTTGGGAGAAAAACATACTAAAAATCAAGACAACATTCAATTTTTGTCTTTGTGGATTTTTTTTTAACCTTTAGGATGTTGCTCTTAAAATTTATGATTAGTTTTTGACTTGATCTCTCTCTCTTTCTCTCTCCCTCTGTCATTCTTTGTCTTTCTCTCTCCTTCTCTCTCTCTCTTCTTTTACTTAGACAATTTCCTGTAGGTAAGGAAGACTTAGGAAAAAGAATACTTTAAACAGATGGGTACTGGCGCCTTGGGTCTGATCTTATCAGACTGCATCCTGCCCTGTAGGAAATATTGTTATTCAGGTAACTAAGCATAAGGCATTATGGTCATGCCATATTGATTTTGGGAATCAAAAAATAACATTTTCACTCATGTCCGACAGAAAATCAGTTTACTTAATCATTTGTCTTTAGCCTTAAGTGGAAAAAGATGGGACTAGAAAATTTAAATTTATGTGGTTATTGGGGAATGATTAGACATTGTCTCACAGGGCAGTTTGGCATTGTGTTTGTGAAATAATGCAATTTTTTTTCTTTTGATTTTGTTTTGCTTTTCAGTGGCCAATTCTCAGTCTTCATCTTACTGACCTCACAGAGCCACAGTTGCTCACACCTTCTTCCTTGATACCTTTGCTTCATACAGTTTCTAGAACATCACAGTTCTGTGTCAAGAAATATGTAAGATAGCTTGAGACTCTGCAAAATACACAGAATAGAAGTTCCAAAAGAAAAGAACACAGTCTATGCAAACAGAAATGTTAAAATAAAAATGGCTAAGAAATTTTTAAATGCAACGAAGTGCATATGTCCCCAGATAAAATAATGTACTCACAGTACTAAGTGAAATAAGTGAATTCATACCCTGGAGCATCACAGCAAAACTGAAGTAAAATTAAGAGTAAAAATATATCCAGGTAATGCATTTGACATTTTTACATGTATTATTATTTATATTTTTTAATCTCTCACATAATATTTGTCTATTTCTTTCATTTATTTTCTTGTTCTTCTCTGATCTAATCTTCTGTATAGTAATTTTTAAAGTGAATAATTATTGTTTTACTATAATTTGGGACAATTATTATTATTTCACTAATGAGTACAAGTTCATAATAATAGAGACCAAGTACTCTTTTTCACAGTTGTAACCCCAGTGCCTAGAAATGTCTGGTACATAGTTCTAATGCTCAATAGTGTTTAATGATGAAAGAGTAAATATTCTAAAAATTCAAGTGATTTCCCTAAGATTAACTGCTCAAAAGGTAGAGCTCAACAATTGATACTGTCTGCTCATTTAGATTTTACCACAGAGTCAAGTCTTTAAGTACTCTTTCTATGTAGGCTACTACCCAACCATTTCTTCTTTATCCAGTTCTGGACAATGGTTTATTTTAGATAGATGTTATATTTAACCTTGATTTTATTTTTAACTCAGCCTGCTTTTATGACTACTGATTTTGTCATTCAAAATAATTGTCATCAATCACAGGCTTAACATAATCCTCAAATTTGCTGCACATACTTTCATACCTACTTACAAATTACTGGGACAAATATATATGTCTGAGTAATGGAAGAATAGAGTCAAAAATAGGAAGTGAAGAAAAAATGATGGTTTAAGGAGGTAAGTGCAATGCAATAAATGTTTTTGAAGGTATATGTGCACAGCAATGTATAAGATACATCCACTCCTTAAAGATATTATATATCATAGAACTTTGGGTTACAAAATGGTGGCATAGAAGCAAGCTGGCTTCATTCATCCTCAGAAAACCAAAAACAAATATATGGTGCTGATGTTATCACCAGAAATATACCAACCAGAACTCAAATATGGGTATGAAACAGTTCTCAGGGCCCAGAGAAGTGAAAAAACTCTGAGCAGAGGGTAAGAGACTCAAATTTCCATATTCGTGATGTCCTTCTCTCAATTTACCCAGTTACAAGCTCATGGAAAATTTCCCCCTGACTTACAGTTTCTAAACTGGAAAATATGAGAATGAGGTAGACAAACAGCTTCCCCACCATCCTGGGTTGCCTGGTAGAAGATGTTTTCCTACCTCAATCCACAGGAAGAATTGAGATTGCCTGAAGGGAGAGATGTCCCTGAAGACAGCCAGAGACAAAGAAGGGTGGGGATGTAGAACTGCCATCCCAGCCCTGGAAACTCTGCTCTGTAAGGCTACCAAAAGAAATGTCCAGTCAGAGTGGCTGTTCAGCAGCACCATGCTATAGGAGGCTCATTCCAGGGGTCCCTTGGGCACAAACCCCTAGTCAGCCTTCCCACACTACTGGGATATAATTGTTGGGACCTCCCAGATTCAGGATGGACAGCACTCTGATTATTTACTAGAACTGAGGTAAATATGAGCTTGACACACTTTCTAGCACCAAAAAGCAGGCAGCACCCTAGCAGAAAAAAAATGCATTAAAAAGAAAAGAAAATCAACAGAGAAATTACAAAGAATCTCTAAGTAAACATATCTGGAAAAAAACTGGAAAAAGCCAGACAGAGAAGACAAAAATAAATAACTAATCTTTCAATGCAAAGACACAGATGTACATCCATAAGAAACAACACCAAACAGGGAACCATGACTACCACAAACAAAAAAAGCAAGGAACCAGTGACTCACTTTAACAGGATCATGATATGTGAACTCTCTGACTCTCTGACCAAAACAGTAGTTTTAAGGAAATTAAGTGATCTCCAAAATAACACAAAAAGGGATTCAAAAATTTATCAAAGAAATTTAACACAGATTGAAATAATAAAAAAAAATTGAACAGATTCTTGGAATAGAGATATACATTTGCTGAAATAAAAAATTCAGAAGAGGCTCTCAATAGTAGTATGGATCAAACAGAGAAAAGAATTGGGGAGCTTGAAGACAGTCAGTGGAAAATAAAAAGATTTAAAAAGGAGCAAAGATCACTTACAAGATACAGAAAATTACCTCAAAAGACTAAATCTAAGAATTATTGCCATTCAAGAGGGAGCTGAGTAACAGCAAGTGGTAGAAAGCTTATGTGAAGAAATAACAACAGAAAGCTTTCCAAAACTTGTCATAAAAACAAAGATAAATATCCAGGTACAGGAATGTCAGAGAACACCAAACAGATTTGACATAAATAAGACTATGTCAAGGCATATAATAATCGAACACTCAAACATCAAGGGCAAAGAAAGAATCGTAAAAGCAGCAAGAAAAGAAGAAGCAAATAACATATAAAAGATCTCCAATTCATCAGCAATAGACTTCTTCACCAAAACAATACAGACCAAGAGGGAGTGGAACAGTATTTTCAAACTGCTGGAAAAAAAAGCAACTGCCACCCAAAAACACTTTATTTAGCATAGCTATCCTTCAAATATGAGGGAGAGATAAAGTCTTTTCCAGACAATGAAATACTGAGAGAATTCACCACCACTAGATCATCTTAAAAGAAATGCTAAAGAGAGTCTTCCATCTAAAAGAAAAAAACATTAATGTGCAAAAATAAAGTATTTGAAAGTATAAAACCTACTGGTAAAATTAAGTACATGAACAAGCTTAGGATACTCTAATACTATAATTGAGGTGTACAATCCACTCATAACTCCAGTATAAAGCCTAAAAGACAAATCTATCAGAAACAATAATACCTACAGCAACCAGTTAAGAGATAAGTTGTATAAAAATATATAAGTTAAGACACTATAAAGTCAAAATGTGTGTGGGGGTGGAATTGAAGTGTACAGTTCTTTTCTATTTTTTCTTTATTTGTTCCTATTCTTCTCTTTGTGATCTCGGTCACCATATCTCCAAAATAACTTGCTATATCTATGTTTTTGTAAGCCTCATAACCACAATGCAAAAATCTATAATAGATTCACTAAAAATAAAAAGCAATGAATTAAAACATACTACCAGAGAAAATCAGTTAACCACAAAGGTAAACAGTAAAAAAAGGAAAAAAGGAGTTACAAAACAACCATAAAGTAAGCAAGAAAATGGCAGTAGTAATACCTTACTTCATCAATCATAACATTGAAAGTAAATGAACTCGATTCTCCAATTAAAAGGCACTGAGTGGACGAATGGATGAAGAAATAAGACCCAACTATATGCCACTTACAAGAAACCCACTTCATCTATAAAGACTGACATAGATTGAAAGTGCAGGGGTGGAAAAATATTTCATACAACTGAAAACCAAAAAACAAGAGTAACTATACTTAGATAAAATTGACAAATCAAAGACTGTAAAAGGAGACAAAAGAAGTCTCTATATAATGAAAATGGAGTCAATTCAGCAAAAATATATAATAATTATAAATATCTGTGCACTCAACACTGGAGCTCTAAGTACATAAAGCAAACAGTAACAGATAGAAAGGGAGAGATAGACTGCAATACAACAATACTAGGGGGCTTAAACACCCCACTTTCACTAATGGACAGATCATCCAGTGAGATAATCAACAAAGAAACATTGGAGTTAAACTACACATGACACCTAATAGACCTAATAGACATTTATATAACATTTTATCCAACAACTGCAGAATATATACTCTTCTTATCAGCATATGAAACATTTTCCAGAATAGATCATATCTTAGGCCACAAAAATGTCTCAACAAATCAAAAAAGCAGAAATCATGTCAAGTATCTTTTCTGACCACAATGGAATAAAACTAGAAATCAGTAACCAGAGGAACTCGGAAAACACGCAAACACATGAAAATTAAATAACATGTTCCTGAATGACCAATGGGTCAATGAAGAAATTAAGAATTAAATTAAAATATTTTTTGAAACAAATGAAAATGGAAATACAACATACCAAAATCTATGGGATACAGAAAATCAATACTAAGAGGAGAGTTTATAGCAATAAATGCCTATATCAAAAAAAGGAGAAAAACCCTGAGTAACAACCTAACAATGCATTTCAAGGAATCAGAAAAACAAGAATAAACCAAACCCAAAATTAGTAGCAGAATAGAGATAATAAAGATCAGATCAGAAATAAATGAAATTGAGACTAAAAAACAACACAAAATATCAGTAAAACAAAAAGTTGGTTTTTGAAAAGATAAACAATATTGACAAACTTTTAGCTAAACTAAAAAAAAAAAA
>CAUYSK010120394.1:0-47556 GCA_963575035.1 Avahi laniger
GTGATCAAGAGTAATTTTTGGCCAAGTGCAGTGGCTCACGCCTGTAATCCCAACACTTTGGGAGGCAGAGGCTGGAGCATCGCTTGAGATCAGGAGTCTGAGACCAGTCTAAGCTGGCGAGACCCTGTCTCTAGAAAGAAACAGAAAAATAAGCCAGATGTGGTGGTGTGCACCTATAGTCCTAGCTACTAGGGAAGCTGAGGCAGGAGGATAAATTGAGCCCAGAAGTTTGAGGCTGCAGTAAGCTATGATCGTGCCACTCACTGTTCTCCAACCTGGATGACACAGCGAGACTCCGTCTCAAAAAAAAAAAAAAGGGGAGTAATTCTGAATAGATGTAGTTTCTACATCACCCATACCTGTAAATCTTAACTTCACTGAACTGCACTAGACTAGGGGAGTCTTTATCTCTACGTGGTTCCTCCAGTCCTGACAGTGACAGCTCAGAAACTCTGCTGTTGCAGTGCCATCAACCACCCTTCCCGCTGGGCAGGCCGACCATGTGCCAGTTCTCCTCACGCCAAGCTGATGAATTGGTACCTGGGAGTCTGGACCCTCCTGGGAAGAGCCGTGCCCCCTTAGCCCCCGATGCAGCAGCACAGTCTACTGTACATACGTCCGCCTTTCCGTGTCTGTCTCCTTCTGGGAGGAAAGGGTTTGGCACCTTGCGGGTGTTTTCTGAATAAATGAAAGATTACTGCCTCCCAGCAACCGAGCCTCAAATCCACAGTCTAGTTCACCAGTTTTATAAATGGCCCACTCTGTGTATGTACAAAGTATAAGAGCTTCAAAATAAAAAAAAGGCTGATTCAAAATCTAAATTAACCTGTTAGTAATTGATAGCTCTTAAGACAGACTCTAGGATATAAACTTCCCTTGTCCCACCTTCTACAGGCTCCTGTATATGGAGGCGTTTCCTAGACTTTCTGCTTTCCCTGAATTTTAAGGCCATCCTAACTGCTCTTCTCAAAAACTATGAACTCTCTGTAGTGTTCAGTTTTCCTTTTAGTATTAAACCTAAACAGTATACCTCCTGAGAAGATTTTTTAGCACAGAGACAGGTATCCAAACGAGATACAAAGTCTCTAACAAACAGAAACCATCCAATCTATATTTCTTCATATCTATGCGAGGGCCCTTTGTCCTGGCTCAGCGTGCCTGTGGGCTCTCTCCACAAGGATGGGCAGTGAGGCATTCCCATGTCGGTGCCGGCCAGGAGGACCTGTGTGTGACTGCCACCCAGCCTGGATGCGACCAACATCATGGGGAACTTATGTGTACAGAGACAGCCCATGCGACTGGCATCACGTGTGCTGCGGATTTGCGATCCCTGATCTGGGAAGGGACTTGTGGCCCACAGGGAGCTGGCTTTCTGCACTGCTTATTGGGCTGAAAAGCCAGTGAATGGAAAGAATAAAAAGATTTCTCCATCCAGCCTCGCAGAAGAGATCTGCCCTGTGATCTGCCATGCCTTTTCAAACTTCTGACCTAATTGTCTGTTCATAAATGAGACCACTCAACAGATTCCAAACGGAAGTACTGACTCAATTATAGGCCAGTTTACTGTAAAGCACCAGCGACCTCAGGCCCTAAGAGCTTCATCTTCCTGTATGTGCTCAGAGTACTTTGCAAGTGCTCTTAATAGCACAAACTATTAGCATTATCCATTAACCTAAATTATTATTCCTTTAAGTGTTTATGTGCATCAACAATATTATCTTTTTTTAAAAAGAAAACCCAAAATGATTTTTTCTGCATTGTCTAATTCATCACCACTGAGGAAAGTTGTTTCTACTTTAGAAGTGATGACACTGAGTTGCAGATAAATGAAAAACAAGCAAGAAAACTGCAGAAGAGCTTGCAGATATTTCAATAAATACCTGTTCACTGATTAGCTAACTCTCTCATGTTTATCTTGAACAGAAAAAAACTAGCAGTAATATAGCACACGTTGATGGAACCAGGTGGTTTTCACAGTCAAGATCTTACAAACACATGACGTGTTATACATGGCAACTACCTAAGCTATCAAGCCCAGAAATTTTGTTGGGTGAGTGCTCAGTTATCTATTGCTGCATCACAAATGACCCTAAAAGGTAGCTGCATAAAACCACCACCATTTCATCATCCTCGTGGATTCTGAGGGTGAGGAATTCAGAAACAGCACAGTGAAGGCAGCTATTCTCGGTCCCATATATCTGTGATCTTAGCTGGGATCACGTGATGCACCAGGGGCTAGAATACTGGGACTGGAGAATTCACTTACCGGAGGGCTTCTTCATGTATCTGTCTGGGTCAGGGCTGGGAAGCAACAAGGTCAGGCTCAACCACGACTGTCGACCAGAGCACTTACGTGGGGCCTTTCTGGCGTGTAGTTGGACTTCTAGCATGATGGCTCAAGTGCACGTGTTCCCAGGGAACAAGGCAGAAGTATGGCCTTTTATGTCCCAGCCTTGGAAGTCACACTGGGTCACCACTGCCATACTCTATTGTCAAAGTAGTCACAACCCTCTTCCCTACCAGATTCAAGTGGAAGGGACATAAACTCACTTCTCACTGAAAGGAGGGTCAATGTATTTACAGTCACGTTTTAAAACACCTACAGTGAGTCTCCAGTTTCCTATTGTATGAGGCACTGACATTTTGAACTTAAAATTTTATTGACAAGCATGTGTGCTTACAGAATATCAACCATAAAATGGCTGCTATTATAGTTATTCATAAACAGCTTCTGAATCGAGAGAGGTCATAGTCCCGGGACAATATAATGCCTAGGTGGGTGTTAGGTAAATAATAATTTGGAATAATAACAAAGGAAATAACTGGTAGAAAATCTGCTGTCATCTTGGCCCTTTAATTTTACCAAAATTATTCAGTTGGGTAAAAAATGATTTTTCCAATCTCCATTAAGCCCGTATAGCCATCAGATGCCCCAAGTTAAGTTAAAGCATTTAAGGAGCTAGGAAAGGTAGGAGGAAATGATTTAATTTTATGCAACGAACTACTCAGCTTGAGGGGCAGACCGAAACTCTCGCCAGAGCCGGGCGGGTGGAGGAGTGGGAGCGGGCCGAGGTAAGCCCCTGGAAACGTGGCGCTCTGGGGCTAACTGGACAGCATAAGCTTTTGCCTCGACATGTCTGAATTAGGTTTTTTATAAGAACACTTCATTTTCCAAAACTGGTCTATATAAAAAACAGAGTTCACAGTACTTCTGACCCCTGACAAAGTTCCCTGGACACATGAAAAGAGATCTTGAGCCCCAGTCTTTAGAAGATGGGCACTGTCTCACCACTGATCACCTGGCAGAATGCCACCGACCAGCAAGGTGCTACGCACATGTTTATCAGAGAAAGCGCAGGTTATGGGACCACGGAAGTCTGGCATTTCTGTGCTGAGCAACCTCTCGGCAGACCACCGCGTGATTCTCCCTTCAGTGAATCTGTTTTGAAAAGTCCCCTTTAAAAATCCTCCTCTATTTCCTTGAAGAGAAAATTAAATAGAGTTCTCATACATCAAACATATGACAGAGGCAGTTTTTAATCACTTAAATTATTTATCCTTCATTGTTTAATGCTTTATATCATTCCTCCATGAATAATTTATTATACCATTTATGTTTATTAAAAATTGATAATGGGGATGTGCTCTCTCTCTGTTCTCTTAGGCCACAGATATTTCTCTGTCAGATCACTTGGGAATAGACAACAAGGTATTCTACTCAGTTTCTTCCTAACTCACTTTAACTGTTTGTACGGCCTTTTCTTTTCTTAGAGGTCCTTTTCTTTCACAAAAGGTCAAGAGTTTATCTCAGTGTATTAATTGCTCATTTCCTTTTTTATATAACAAGAAAGCTTATCTTTCTACTTACTGAGGCCTTCAGAAAAAAGGCTCATTTTGCTTTTCTTATTTTTAGAGTGCAAACATAAAACGGAGGCACAAAAGATTCTGGAGTTGTCCATGACACCGATCATAGCTTATGTTACCATCTCTTTCTCTTTGCCTTTTCTATACTGTTCCTTTTTCTCCTCAGATGACTCATTTTCCTTGCCTTTATTATATCTTCAGTCCATTCTTATCTCTCTTCTAACTGGCTTCTTTTTCTCTTCCCTATCTTCCAATTTCTCCCCAAATTTTCTCACTTTTGCACTTCCCAACCCTGTGACCCGAGCTGCTCTTTGCAACTCTGCAACCCAGCAACCCCCGTCATGAAGTCTCCATTGCCAGGTCTCTGATTCACTGCTTTGGATACTTTTGCCTCAGACTTGGTCACTCTACTCTTCTCAGTGGGGGAGCAGGGCAGAAGCAGGAACAAAGTGTGTGAGAGAAACTTGGAAGCCAAGCAGGAGTTGAGCAGCACTTAAGAAGCTTACAACATATTAGTCTGAAAAAGGTTTGCAGCAGACTGCTAAACTCAAAGGCTTCCAGTGGGTATGTCCAAGTTGGCTCTCCTTGGAACATCCAGCCCACGCCCGAGGGGTCCAATCCTGCCCCACTCCCAGGGTTCCCTATTCCATTCTCAGTCTGCTGCAGCCAGTGTGACCTCTCTGAAAGGCTGAGCTGCTTAAAATCTTTTTCCCATCATGATCGGGATCAAGTCTAATGTTCCCGACACGGCATACCAGACTCTTAACATGTGAAGAGGCCCCAGCCTAACTCTCAGGCCTTTTGTTTGGCACACCCCGGCTGTGACGACTCCTCTTCTGCAACCAAGCACACCACACAGCCCCACTCCCTACACTCCACTCTCTAGCCATGCAGAACTTCTTTCAGGTCCACGTCCTTTCTTGTCTCTTGGCCTGAGAGCATGCTGTTCTTCTGCCAGCAACTTTCTTCGTCCATCTCCACAGGACTTCCTTCCATGAAGTCTGGGCCTGAGTTATACCCCTTCTAACATGTTCCCTGGACACCCAGTAGTCCTCCCATCCCAGCACTCACCATGCTGCTCAGTAATCTCCTGATTACTCAGTGGTGCTCCCCACAGACTATGAGCTCCACGAGGGCAGGGACCATGCTTTACTTGTTCACATTGCATGCTCAGTGCCTGGCACATGCACCCAGTATCAGCTGACTGAAGAATGACTGAGTGGTAATCTGTTCCACTGGTGGCCCCCAATGAAGCATGCCTTCTGGTATCCACATCTTATGCAGTCTCCTCCCCTTGAATTTGAGCTATACCTATTACTTGCCTTAACCAACAGAATGCTGCAGAAGTGACACCCTGCTACTTCTGCTTTTGTGATCCCAGGCACCATGTAAGAAGTCCAGTGATGCTGCTGAGACCCTGAAGAGACCACACGGAAGATCGCATGGAGTAGCCACTTGCAGGGGAAGAGGTCCTGCCTGGACGTGGAGAGAGAAGCCCAGCCATCCCTGCTTCCCAGCTGAATTCCGCCCCAGCTAACCCATCATAAGACTGACTATAGGCAAGAACAGCAGAAAAGCTGCCCAGCTGAGCCCAGCCCAGATTGCAGAATTATGAGCAAGTAAAATGGTTGATATTGTAAGCCACTATATTCCACGGTGGTTTGTTACACAGGATTATGTAATGGTAATAAACTAAATATATGAATAAAAGGGAATAAAGAATTACTTCTCATAATAAATTTCATGCAAAGACAAAATGTTTCCAAGAAACATTTCCAAGAAACAGCAGATCCAAGAAAATAGCAACAGAGCTAAAAGGAAATAGAGGAACTCATACCACCAGCTTCCATTTATAATACATCACATTTTTCCTCTGTCATTTTCTTTGGTTTTAAGACATTTTCCAATGAAAAGATTTTCCTACTCTTTTTTAAAAGAAGAGATTCCAGACATTAAAGTTAAGGAATCCAACCAAGGATGGGATGTGAACATTAACACATGAATGGAAACCCTTAAAATCCCATGGCCAACCCATCCCTGCTGTTCACTTCCTCTCACGCACCAGCAGTGCGGATCTACGGCTGTGGACGAGGGCACGGCACTGCTCTGCTCAGAAGGCTGGGTCTCCTGGCTTAGCTGAACTGGGCACCAAATGTTCAGTTCTGTGTGAAAAATCTATCATCACCCAAAGAACAGAATGGCCAATTTTTACACGCACAGCTTAATGACTTGTTGACTAGTAAAAATAAAATGCCTTTATTTATTTAGGGAGCACTTTAGGAGGGGCGTGTAACCCAGGCCCAGAAAGTCCTGTAGAAAGAAAGTTGCAAAGCTACGGACACTAAGAGAGAGAAACAGAACCTTCAGTATAAATGTTGATGTCCTGTCTGTTAGTGAGACTGAGCATTACCCAATGCCTTTAACCCAGATATCCAATTAGTTACTACACACACACACACACACACACACACACACTCTCTCTCTCTCTCTCTCTCTCTCTCTCTCTCTCTCTAGATAGATAGATACTCCATAGAGACAGCTGATATACTTTGTTACATGATCCAGAATACAGCTAGACTATTTTTAAAACCCCAAATAGTGACATTGACAATAGCATGTTCATCCGCAGAATGGAGAAAGACTGCTAAATTTACACCGGCTTGGTGGAATTTGGAATTGCTACTTCTAATAACTGTTGTTCTTTCAGAAAGAAAAAGGATTGTTATATAAGAACTATAGCCTAAGCAAAGTATCTGTCTTTTATAAAAAATCGAAAGCCAAAATGCCAAGAATATTTTCTAACAGTTTATATTGGACTAATGCTTTGAATTTTCTGAATGATCTCCTGTATGTAAAAGTATCAGTGTATTTTTTTGGAATATAGCATGTCTCTTAAAACTACCTCCAATTAATAAATTTTATGAGATGGAGATTTAAAGTAAAGAAGTGGGTTTGGGAAAGAGCTAGGAGCTTGAATGTTGCATGTTTAGAAAGGGAAGGATCAATTTCCAGTGTTTGCGAAGCTCCGGACACTAAGTGAGAGAAACAGGACCTTCAGTATAAATGTCGACGTCCTGTCCGTTAGTGAGACTGAGCATGAATGCCTTTTAAACACGGCTGAGCAAAAGCTAGACTTTAAAAATGAGAACTATTTCCCATTCTTTTTTTTCTCCCTAAATAAGGGTGTTCTTTGAATAGATGCCACCTTGGCTGTTCCCTGGGACCCAGAAATTCCAGGGAATGGAAAACTTACTCTCTAACTTTTCTTCTGCAGAGTAACTTCTGGTGGAGACATTGGGCAGCGGGGAGAGGGCAGCATACACAGGCAGGGGAGTGCGCCAAGCACTCGATTCTCACCTTTTAGGGAAGAGAAGAGGCTGGCATAGCAGCAGCGGGTTTTTGCAACAGAAAGAACCTGGGAGATTATCTTGGTCACCCCAATAATCTCAGACACAAAAAAACCAAGGGGGCACTGTGCTTTGTCTATAGCAGAGACAGGCATTGATTCCCTTTATGTGCCAGCCACTGGGTTGAGCCTTTCGCATGATTTTATGTAGAAGATATTTAATAATCATTTGTTGGGTGAGTGGATGAATGACGAAGGCAGGCAAGTGACATCCTGAAAGGACACAATTCTGTTGATGGGACAGGGCTTCAGCAGGGCAAGGTGGGAAGCAGTGCGGAGAGCGTAGTCACTGCACCTCAGGGAGAAGGAGAAAATGATGTTCCCTGCAAAGACCATGTTTGTGTAACTGGCACGAGCCCCCTGATGGTTTGCCCAAGCACCTTGGAATCACAGTGGAGTTTATTAAATGCAACAAGCTCACGTAGGGCGAAATTTTGCAGACTCCCATAGCCATCCTATTTCTTTGAAATGGGCAAAATGGTGTGAGGCATCTTAGAAAAGTGCAGGGTCTGGGGGGTCCCACAGAGCCCGCACAGAGCACCATAGAGGGCAGGTGCTCCCGCAGCATCCAGCTTCTGTTTGAAAAAATGAGTTTTCTGCTTACAAAAAAACACAAGCTGAAAACTATGGGTACAGTAGAAAGACTACTGGATAAGAATCCCGCAGATGTGAATTTGAATTTCGGTCACACCACTGACTAGGAGGGTGTCCTCAGGCAAGTCAATCCACCTCTTGAGTCTGTTTCAAAACCTGGAAAACAGAGATAATATCCACCTTACATGACCATTTTGAGGATCTAATGAGATAAATGATGTGAAAATACTATGAAATTATTTCACGGATACAGGCTATAAGAAGCATAAAAGGTAAATCTGTTAAGAAATGTCTCAATAAGTCAACAAGTACTTTCAATGGAGGCTCAGTTTTCTGTCTCCTGTTTGTGTAGCAATAAAATCCACACATGTCTCAAAGAAAAAGCATTATTTAAAGAAAATACTTAGTGCCTGGGACAATTTTACTGACATCCCAAAAGCATGCTAGACAGGGGGACCTTGCTGGCACTCTAAAAATCTACCTCAGGGTTTGGCAAGTAATGGTAGAAGAGCTGCTCAAGTGAAAGAAAACGGATTAAAAACTCCGAGTTCCATCCTGGAGGCTTCCAGGTGAGGATGGAGACCGCTGCTTGTGCAGGGAAGGCTGACAGAGAATCAGAGTTTGAGAACTGGAGAAGGGACTTCCAGATTGTCAACACTACTTTGCAGATGAGGAAACTGAGAACTCGGGTGGGAGGAGACTCACCCAACATCACATTAATAACGTGGGACTCAACCGCACACCCAGCGCTTCTCCACTGTACTAAGTCTGACTAATGGTAGACTCCCAAACCCAATGATTTCCCATCCATAATGTATCTGTGCAGAGTGAGCTCAACCCTCCCACAGTCCATTCGAACCCAGTCTTCAGAAGGATTCCAAAAGGTGCATTTCTACCCTGGCCCGAGGGTAGGGTGAACCACATCCTGGATTGCCAAGGATGGTCCCCATTCATGCTTATTGTTCCAGCATAATTATTAACAGTGTTCTCACAAATACCTGGATGGGGATGGTAAGGCATAAAGTACTCTTTGTGCTTTTCTGGGAGGAAGAGAGATCCAGAGTAGAGCTGCTCCCTGAGAGCATGACCAGGTGGTTTGGAGCCAGGAGAGATGTAATGACTGTCTTCAAATATTTATAGGTCTGTCCTATGTTAATAAAATTAGACCATTCTGTTTACCAGGATTAGAACACGGACCACCACATGGAAACCATAGGGGGTGGAATTTTTCTTTAATATAAAGAAGTGTACTCTAAACAGTCTCCAGAGCCACACTGCCTGGGTCCAAACCCTGGTCCTGCCATTTACTAGCTCTGTGATCCTAAGGAGTTTGCTTAAAGTTTTTGTGTTTCAGTTTCTTCATCTATAAAATAAGAATAATAAAGAGAGAGCCAGGTACATAGTAAGTACTCTATAAATCCGTGCTATTACTATTATTACTGACTGTTATTTGGCAGGCAGCAAATGTTCCCAGAGTGGAGGTTTTCACATCTGGACCAGAACAGGATTGTTGGGTTCACTCAGGGAGCACAGTGAGCATTGGCTCAGCTGATGTTGGAGATGCCATCCTAACAGTGAACGTGTCCCATCTGCTTGGGAAACCATCCCACCCTGTCTGCTCACTGCTCACAGTGTGTCAGCAGGGAGAGTCTGGTGTCCCTGGGGAGGGCTGCAGGCTGGCTGAGCAATCTGGAAAAGGGACCTAGTTCAGGACTGTCAGGGGGTGCACTCGAAAGCTATTCCCACTGCACAGATCGCAGTAGAGTGGGGTGAGAGAGAGTATGGAGTGGACGGAATCAGACTGTCTGCTTTGAATGCTGGCTCAACCACGTGCTAGCTGCCAACTTGAGAGTTGCTTAAGCTGTCTGTGCCTCGGTCTCCTACATTCTAAAATGGGATAATAGCAATGCCACTTTCATAGCGTTGTCAAGAGGACTGCGCGCAATACCTGTAAAGCCTGGGATGGAACAAGTGCTTGACAAATATTGTTATTATGATCATGCCACAGAATCACTAAAGCTTAGGGCTGGAAAACACCTGAACGGAGGCTGTAACTGAAGTCCAGAGCGGCTGGGGACCTGTGCAGAGTCTCACAGCCTAGGGGACTCCTCACTCGCTTTCCTGCCTTGTGTTGCAGTCCAGCTCGCGCTGACTCATCCACCCGCTCCCTGCAGCCCAAGGCATGGCTGATCGATTGGTGCCGGCACTGCAGAAGTGACCTGAACTAGGGCAGCTGGAATGGGAGGGCCAGAGCGTGGCAGGCAGAGCTGAGGGGCAACCTAACCAAGCAAGCAGGCCATGAACTGAGAGTGGAGCGGAGACAGGACTGAGGCAAGAGTGACTTTATTAAGACATAAATCAGATTATCTCACCCCACTGGCCACAGCTCTACTACATTAAAGTTCCTAGAGGTCACTCGTCCTTGCCTACACCTCTGGCTTGGTTCCTAGCGCCCTCCCCACAGCCTCTCTTCCCCTCTGTCTTTTTCTGGGATTTGTCCAGCTTGTTCTCTCCTCAGAGCCCTTGCACTTGGCACACACCTGCCCCAGACAGCCCAGGTCTGGCCCCTTGTTACTCAGCTAACTCTCGAGGCACTTCCCTTCCCTTGACAGCTCTACCTCGAGCACACCCCATCCTTCTTCATCCCATCAGCCTGTCAGCTTTTTTTCACAGCCCCTATCACTATCTTAATTTGCCCGAGTAAGCATTTGTTTGCTTCCTCACTGACCATTTTTCCCTTGCAGAACATAAACTTCAAGGAGTCAAGGACCTTGCCTTAAGCAAGCCTCAACAGAGAGCACTTTAAAAAGTTTGTTGAATGAATAGATGAAGCAAAAACAGGTTGCAGAAGCATGAGGAGGCACAAGGGTGACCGCTTTGAGAGCTGGGTCAACTCCACAGGTCAGTGGGTGCACGGCCTGGGTGGGTGTGGCTGCCTTAAAGACCAGAGGCAGGACATGACACTTGACCTGGAGAGGAGGAAAATCCCTGCAAGGAAAGAAGAGAAGAAATGAATCTTCCTTCACCCTCTCAGGAGAGCAGGGAGCTGTACCACCCTGGCTGCAGAGCACCTACTCTCGCTCCAAGTTAAGACAGTCGCCCCTTGGCATAGGAAGAGGGCTGGTGCTAAGACCTCTAAGGATACCAAAATCCGCAGATGCTCAAGTCTCGGATATAAAATGGCATAGTATTTGCATATAATCTACACACAGTCTTCCACATACTTTAAATCATCTCTAGATTACTTATGATACCTAATACAACGTAAATGCTACGTAAATAGTTGTCATCTGTACACGTTGAGTACAGAGGCAACCGTCCTCGGCCTAACTACATCATCAGTCTGTGGTTGGCTGAACCCAAGGTCGTGGGGTTCCGACTGCAGTCCACACCTCGGTGGCAGGAAGAGGCCGGAATCCGTATCTCTTCTCTGGCTTGGGGTTTCAGACTCTCAGCCTCTAGATGAGGGAAAGGCAGGTTGGCTGGACTTTCTTTGATTAGCACTGAAGAGAATCTAACACAGGGTTCTACAAAGATGGGGCTTAAAATAAACACTTCTGACTATGGTTTTATAGAGGGGGGAAAATCTATGTATAGAACTACAGCTACTTGAAGCCAAGCAGAGCTAATCTGAGTGTCCTGAAATAGGGCGACCAGACACGTGAGGTTCTGATAAGAGTTTCTATCTTCATGTCACATTTGATTTCCAGCCCTGCATGGCAGCAACCTCAGATGAAGCAAACGAGGGTCATAAACATGCTCTCGAAAGGGAATGAGGGCTGCTTGGACCAGAGGCTCTCTCTGCAATGGAGATCCAGGAACGAAACAAAGAGAGAATGGGGTCCCTGCTAAGAGGTTTTTGGCATCCATCAGCCTACTGTCTTGACTTTGAGAGGTTTTTCCAGAAAGTATTTGGAAGGGATACCCTGGGTCTTTATGAGAACATTAATGCAACACCTTTAACAAGCGTTGGTAAAACATTTATAGATCCCTAATTACTCAGATTTCATTTCTAGGAAAAATCTCTCTGCTTTACAAAATTAATTTTTAAATGTTAATGTTAGTGGGGGAATAAGCAGCAGAGAAGTTAGGAACTGACTGAAAGAGGAACAAAAAATATTTCCCTATAAACATGTCCTTTTCAGTAATCTCCTTTCCCAAGAATTAAGGTTGGGAGTGGAGGGAGGGTGGGAGGAAATAAGGTCCGCAGGACCATTTATGGGTACCAGGGCCACAGCTGAGGCTTTGAGGGCAAGGTTGTGCCCTAGAAAAAGTCACTCTCCCGACCTGAATTTAGGAATAAACGGTGCCTCCAGTTTGTAAGCGTTACCAGACAACCACTACCAAAATCCCCAAGGGTGCAGAGGAGGAAGGTTAGTAAAGAGTTCCCTCGGCAGAGAAGGAACTAATAAAACATTCTCCCTTCCAAAGCTCTTGGCTGACGTTTCCCAATTCAACTTTACACAAAGCTCTGAAGCCAGCCATTAATATTCTTCATTTTACAAAACGGGAGAGAAAAATTACAATAAATGTGGGAACAAAACTCAGCAATTCATGGCCCCTGCTCCCCCAACGCAGCCTTGAAGCTTCCTTTGACCTCAGGGGAGAAGCAGTTAGCTGGACATTCATTTTGTTTTAATCAGGATTTTTCCGTGAAAAATTTTTCCCTAAACCTCCTGGCACGACCCTGACATAGCAAATCGCAGGAGGTTTTCCAGATACTAAAGTCACTGTGGTAGGAAAACAGAGGGAAACGCACGCAGGTTTTTTTCTCTTTTTCCTCCTACCACCACCCAGCTCCTCTGTTTCTCGGGTGAACTCAGCAGCACAAGTGCCTCGGATAATCCAGAAATTGCTTCCATATGCGGGCACAGGAAAGAATGTACTCACTGGCTGCCTGAGAAGGAAGCTCTGGGCAGCCTCTCTTTGCTGCCAGAAAACGTTTCTCAGGCCAGACAGAGCCACAGAGTGAGCCAAAGGAGAGCAGAGGGAGCATCCTCAATTTATGGATGAGGAAACTGAGGCCCAAGGGCACGCGGACAGTAACACCGGTGGCGGTACAAGCTGGGGCTCCCCCGTTCCATCCTCAAGTCAGAAACTGTCTTTCCCTCCCTCCCTGCCAATCCCTCCTTCTGTCCCCATCGTCCCCTCCCCCTTCACACACATTAGAAATGCCTGAAAGAAGGGCCTGTGGCTAATTTAGTGTCCAGCAAGTTGGTGTCCTGATCTCCAGGCCTGGGTGCTGGGGGCAGGACAATCGGAACAGAGCTTGCTTTGGGAAAGCGGCTGGGAGGGCGCCGGGGAGCTCGGTTCACTGTCCGCGCTGGGACCGCGCCAGGGTCCCCACAGCCTGGAGACCACTCCTCAGCCTCAGCGCCCTGGCAGTGCTGGGCTGGCCCAGGACTCGAAACAAAGACTTCATTTAGGATCCAACAGAGAGAGGTCTGCCAGCACCCTCTTCTCTACAGAAAGCCACCACACTGAAACTTGGGGTGATTTAAGCCTGAATCACATCATCTTGAACTGCTGACCCGAGTGGGAAAACTCAGCACAGAGCAGTAGTGGGAAGTCAGAATGCCCTCGCTTGTGTCCCCTGGGTGGCCTGCGCTGGCCTCCCCCACACCATCTCCAAGCAAAGAGCCACAGCGAGCTGTGCCAGGGCCCACTTACAAGTCAAACCAGACAAACCTCAACTTTTTAAAGGCTTGCTACGCAGAGGATCTGAAACGCAGATGGGGTTTGGCGGTTCTGCTAAATGACCTGAATACTTCTGGGTCCTTCTTATCTATCCTGTCCTATCCTATGCTACATTTATGAGTCAAGTGTGTTAATGTGCCCTTCAAATAATGTTTTATTAACAACACCACCATAATTAAGGTTATTATTATTAGAGTATTATTATTATAATAATATTCCAGTTGCAAGTGTTAATTAGGTAACATGGTCTTCCGATAAACATTTATTGGATACTTATTACATGTGAGACATAGAAGTAGGGGTATAACACTGCATATATCCCTATAATATGGCTCCTTCTTTTAGGGAACTCAGAATAAAGGGGCCTCAGGTGCCCTGTATCATTGTTTATGCTTCTGTCTCACTATAAACCAAACACCCATTTTTTTACATGATGGACTCTGCTCACACAGATTCCTTTCCAGACACTGCACAGATGCCATTCCCACTTCATGTCTGTCACTCAAGTGGGCAAACGGGGCTCTACTCTGAGATGCCTCTTTTTTTTGCTGGTTAAACTCTAAAACAATTGTAACCTCTGAAATTTAAATTTTCTCTCTTAAAAATATTTTGACTCTGGGAAGGGTTGAAGGGGCCCATCATCCTGTTTTTCCAGCCCCTGGAATCTACACAGTGTAGTGTGCGGTTCCGTGCCTGTGGCCTCTAACTTAGAACTGAGTTTATTTCTACAGTTATTCTACCTTAGGCCCTTTTGATGTACCTCACGGGAAAAAAAAAGGAGGAACTCACTGGACCGTCTTATGCAACAGGGTCAGTTAGAGCACACCCTGCCCTCTAGTTCCTCCAAGCACGCAAGCCTGTCCGGGTTTCGAGAGAGTTCAACAGTTTACACCAGAGCTGGGACAGTAAGTTCTGGGGAAGGTGGGGCCCAATCTGCAACCAGCCCAGCCTGGCCCGCCACAGGTCCCTCCATACTCCTTGTCCACTCGGGAGCTGGAAGCCACTCTCTGCACCATCCAGGTTTAGGGCAGTAGCCTGCACAGGCCCAAGAGGCCTGGCTTCGCAGCAGGCTGGCTGATGCTGACGCAGCAGGATGTGCCCCCAAAACTGTCATTCTAACCAAGGACAAAGCAGGGAGACCACAGACGTGGGAATCAGAAACCTCTAAATTTGAATTCTAGCTCTGCATCTAGTTTCTTGCTTGATTCTAGAGAAGTCTGGGGTCACATCGGAAAAACACAAAGAACTCCCTTTGCCCTCTGACCAAGAACAATGTCCCATGGGCCTCTCTGAAAACCTTCCCATATCATCTTGGGCTTAAGAATGTAGTTGGTTTTATCATCCCTTCTCAGCTTTATATTTTGTTCTTCCCTGGACTTGAAAAGATGACCAGATAAACTGCCAGCAGAGAAATCCCCACCAGGCTGACAGTGCTCTGGGGCCTGAAGGGAGGGAAGGAATAAAGCATTTCCCACCCTGGAACAGTCTACAAAGTATGGCAGGTTCTTCTGGGGACCCGTCAAGGTCTCTGCAGGGGTTGTGAAGAATTTCCCCCAAGTTCTTTTCTTGACAGTTTCAATTCCCCCAAATTGCCATTTCTGTGGATGGGATCATGGAAGACCAGGGCTGCCATCAGACCCAGGCCAATAATACCTTACAGCCCGCCCCTCTCCCACCTCCCTGCCCAGGCCATTTTGAGGCCATCTAGCTCAGAGATGGGGAACACAGCTCTGGACTCCCTTCCAGCCCTAGGTTTCTGTCTTTATGTGAGAAAGAGCTGACCTCCTCTCCAAACTTGCCTGTGAGAATCCCAGCCATTGCTCTGTAGGTACAAAGGTTACCTGTGGGCATCCTTGGTGATCTAAGCCCAGGAGAGGCAGTCCTGGCTGAGTTGCTGGGTGATGTGGCACTGGGTTGGGGGGCCTCGAGGAGGGGCTTAAAGCTCTCCATCCCAGCAGCCTAGCAAGAGCCCTGCAGCTTGACACCTCTCTGACCCCCAGGCTAATATGGCCACATCTTGGCTGAGGCCAAGCTGCCTAATAATTGCTCATGGCAGCAGGTTTTGAGATATATTTTTCTTTACGGAAAGGAAGTGGCCATTTCCCTCTTCTTCCTGCCCCTCCCCCCAACTCTGCTATGCGCAGCCAGTTTGATTCCTTCACCTCCAAAACAACTACTTGAACCAGAGGGCATCGGCTTTCCTACCTAGGACTGCCTAGAAGGCAGAGGCTGGTCAGTGCAAACTTCACAGGACATCTGCCACTTGAACTCCTCGCCCCACTGCGTTCTGTACCTGAAGGAGGTTTTCACCTGCATTTTTCACATCTTTAAGGTACTGTTAACCTTGATCCTGTCCAGTAATGAAACAGACCATTCAATGTTTTGCCTATATATTTTTTTAAGAGACAAGGTCTCACTCTGTCACCCAGGCTGTAGTACAGTGGCACAGAGATAGCTCACTGCAGCCTCGAACCTCTGGGCTTGGGCGATCCTCCTGCCTCAGTCTCCTGAGTAGCTAGGACTACAGGCACATGCCACCATGCCTGGCTAATTTTTTAAAAACTTTTTTGTAGAGTCAGGGTCTCACTATCTTGCCCAGGCTGGTCTCAAACTCCTGGCCTCAAGTGATCCTCCCACTTTGGCCTCACAAAGTGCTGGGATTATAGGGGTGAGCCACCACGACTGGCCTTGTCTGTAATTTATAAGAAGAAGAAAATCATTTATAAAATATTTTATGCAATCTCAGCAGGGGGACAAGAACTGGATAGGAACTCAGCCCAGGCTTGCATTCTTGTCTCAACTCTGCTACCAACTGGCCTTTGGCCTCAGGCAGGTCACCTGACTTCTCTGGGGTTCTGTTTCTTCACCTGTAAAATGGGAGGTTGGGCAAAATGATCTTCACACTACTTCCCAGTTCTAACATTCTGGGATATACATTTTTTAGTACAAAAAGTTTTGCATTTTTCAGTTGAGTATTACGTTCCTTCCCCACCAGCAGAATGTAACATGTTATGCATTGATTCTTGAGAACATAATGTGGTACTAATCAATGACACCAGTCTTTGGCAGCATTTGTGACACTCTAGAAATATTTTCTTCCTCATCAGAGACCACTGAGGTCTTAGAGGGTATTTAGAATGTATGTCTGTGATGGGTATCAGGTGTTAAATTGGACAACTCAGAGCAAAGTTAATGCTGGACCCAAAACACTGTACCAAGAGCAGGTGAATCAGCAGTGAGTCTTCATTGCTGCTGGCCACCCTTTTCACAGTGGGTTGGTGGTCCTGACCCAGAAGCATGCTGGAAACAGAGGAACAGAAAGTCCAAGCCACTGTCCCAGGGTACTGTGTTAGTGGTCAGCCGGCTGCTTGAAGAAAGCTAGGGCTACCTATGTCCTTTAAAACTGAATGTCCTAGACTTGGAGATGCTGGAGGGTCTCGTGGTTCAGAGTGGGCTAAGGCCACCCACTTGGACTGAATCTCAACCCTACCAAGTTAGCCGTATGAAATTGGGCAAGTTGATTAACCTCAAATTCCTCACGTGTAAATGGAAAGAATAATGCCTGCCTTATAGGGTGGTTATGTGGGTTCAATGAGTTAATTTAGAGCATTGAAAACATTACCTGGTACATAGTAAGCTGTGTTATTATTATTATTACTTCTCCAAAAATGATTACTGGAAATATAGGCAGGAATAGGTCAGAAATTCCTGGCTTCTGTGACTTGGGCAAAGTACTGTTGAGTGGTACCCAGGTAGACAGGAAATTAGGAAACAGTCCCCTGATGTAGACACCTTATGTTACCAACGCATTCCTGGGAAATAAGTAAAATTTTGGTAAATTAATTTCATAATTCTATTGACCTCCAATATAACTGAAGAAGGGTTCTATTTCTACACTGGTTTAATTGTTCTCAGTAGTTTCTAACATTTCAGTGTCCCAGAGTTCTTAGTCAAGTAGTTAATAAGCCATTAAAACAAAACTGAGATAACTGCTCTAGAAGAACACACGATTTCATTCAGCTGGCATTTATTAGGCACCATGTATATGCCAAGCATTGTGCTTAGCACTGGGGATAAAGAGGATAAAAGTTGCCATTCTCTGCTAACAAGTAGTTCACAATCTAATGGGGAGACAGATACTCAACACACTATTAAAGAAATCAACAGTCACGCTGGAAAAGAGTAGGGAAGGATTTTGAAGGAAGTGACGTGTGAACTAAGATGCAAGAGATGACAAGGAGTTTTCAAGGGGAGGAGAGGAGGGCGCTCCTGCTAGAGTAAGCATGAGATGGGCCTCCTCTTATCTATGTTTCCTAGTGAGTCTTCCCTAAAGGCAGACCACAGCACGTTCCTGGCACTTCCGGGGCCCCCACCCAGCAACTTTGTTAGCACAGGGGTTCATAACCCCCAGCCCTTCACCCCATGCGCCACCCCATAACCCAGAGCACTGCTGGAGCTTCTCCCTGCAGCTCAGAACCACCAGATTCTTTTTCTTACTTCACTGCTGGCCTCTGCATTTCCCCCAGCACCAGGAACCTTCCCCCTTTTCCTCCCTCCTCTGTGTTGCTAGGACCAGAGCCGCCAGGGAAAGCACAGGGAGCACAGGGAAAGCTTCTACTAGAATTCTACGATGCTCTCTTGTGCATCCAAGTTAGAACTCAGAAAGCCCCAGGCATAACCCTACCTACAAATGGTGACTGCGCTCTCTAGAGCACCAGTCCGAAGGTTCAGCTTCCCAGGTAGACGAGTTTGTCTAACCTCTCTGTAAGGCAGAAGGTCCATAAGAACACCATTGACCAGGATCTTTCCGTGTGCAACTGTAGGCCCTGTAATGTCAGAGAAACAAGAGCAGTGCACAGTTCCTGCTGGCTGGCTGCCATCCCACATGGTCTGCCGCTGAGCCAAAGCAGCAATGTGTTGTTCCTTACATCAGGAGTAAAGTTATAAACAGGACACTCAACCAGCAATGGCGACAGCCACAAACCCTGTGCTATGAAGCCCTGTGCTAATAAGGTTGCTGGGATGGGGGCCTCAGAAGTGCGAGGAACATGGTAAGCCAGACTAGGCTGTGGTCCACCTTTAGGAAAAACTCACTAGGAAACACAGATAAGAGGAGGCCCATCTCATGCTTACCCTAGCAGGAATGCCCTCCCCTTGAAAACAGGTCAGAACTCAGTGGTGATGCCCCATATGGGTATTTTTATCCACTCCCAGGAATCACGACCATAACAGTGAACCCCCTGTAAACCACTTACTTACAGTTACCCGCATGTAATGTTTTGTATGAGTCTGTACAAAGTAGTCATTAGTGAGCAATGACCTCTGCCCTCTAAGAAGCTGCAAAGGCTAACGCACCTAAAACTCCAGCAATATAGGATGGGTGTGGTGGCTCACACCTGTAATCCCAGCACTTTGAGAGGCCAAAGAGGAAGGATTGCTTGAGGCCAGGAATTCGAGACCAGCCAGAGCAACATACTGAAATCTCGTCTCTACAAAAAATAGAAAATTAGCCGGGTGTGGTGGTGCACACCTGCCGTCCCAGCTACTCAGGAGGCTGAGGCAGGAGGATCGTCAGAGCTTAAGAGTTTGAGGTTGCAGTGAGCTATGATGATTCCACTGTATTCTAGCCTGGGCAGCAGAGCAAGATCTTGTCTCAAAAAAACAAAAACAAAAACAAACAAAAAAAACCCCACAAAACCCAAAAACTATAGCAATATACTGACTTTTCCAATGAAGTTTGGAATTAGTGCTTCCTGGTTATATCTAAAGAGCTCCTTAAAAGGAGTACGCCAATGATGCACGTATGCATGTATGTGTATGTATGTGCTCATATGCACTCGCGTGTGGTAGATGGTGAGGACAGATGGTTTCAGGGTTGTGCACTTATGTGCACTAATACAGAATAAGGGTGTATACATACAGTCAGGTAGGGTGATTTTTATTGGGCGTAACTAAAACAAACTGTGCCAGGCATACCTGGACAGCATCTGGCTCAAATCCCATTCCCACAAATACTATTACCAAAAAACAGTGTAATAGAAAGAGTTCAGTGTTTCGGCTAATTTTCTTTCTTCAGCAAGTATACAATGAAATTCAAGCATAACTGAAGGACTCCGTGAGTTTGCTGAAATATAATTGGATCTTTATATATTATACAAACACTATTTTAGCTAAATGAGAAATGTGATGGACATATACTTCTCTCCCTTATTTATTAAATACATAGTCAAAACAGGCAAAGTAAGATTTCAGCCTCCTCGGATCTCTAACTGACAAATTACAATGTTAACCACTGCATTGTTTAAATGGCACCTTATTTGGAGATGTTAACAGTCTGTCCCATCCGAGGCATCGCAGACATCCTAGACCTAGCCTCTATCTCCTCCCTATTCCTGCAGATTCCTCTACTGTACCTCTGCACAGCTTGATTGTTGCCAAGGCCGCCTGACGACTAGGCAACAAAGCTGGGGTTAGAATACAACTGGTGAACTCCTCCACTGCCCTTTTCACGTTACCGTTCTGCCATTAGCAGAGGATGTGATGCAAAAGAAATCAAGTAAAAGAGCTAGCTGATATCAGGCCTTAACCTGAAAGTGACTTAATTTTCACGAGTCTACACTATCTCTCCGGATTGATGGACAGCCAAAACCAGGGATAGAACGAGCGCAGGGAAGGGGACCTGTACCTCAGGCATCAGCACATGGGGGCCTCAAGAAGATGCGAGTTTTTACAAATTCCAGCACCCAAAGAGTGGCATGTAGTAAGAGAAAGGGTGCCAACAACAGCCCCTGGGCAGCTCTGGCTGCAAACCTAGGGCAGTCTCCTACCAAGGTTAGCTCCACATCAGAGCCTGCCAGGCACTTGAAACCCAGTCCAGGCTTAGGATTCTGGCTAGTCAGGGCAGGCAGATTTCTGGACTCAAAAGTGACCTATGTTTTTAAGTGGTAGAGAGTTCAGGGTCCCTCAGGAATAGGTCACAACTGGAGACTCAGGGTCTAGAGATTTTCCTGTCCTCATCAGACTTCCCATCTTACTGTACCAAAGTCTCCATTAACATAAACTGTCGAGAACCATCCGAACAGGCTACACTCTGTGTCCTCACTAGCCCCCGCGGATCTTTGGGTTCTGCACAGGGACTCATCATTCTGGGGAACTCCCCTGGCTGCGCTGGATCAGGACTTCAGCCTTCGCCTCTCCTGGGAGCCTGTCTTCGCCCTGATTTAGCACAGCTTGCTCTAGTCAAGATGTGTCCGTGTGCCTGCTTAGTCTGCGGTGTTTCAATCCTGGCAGTCTGGCAGAAAGTACAGACTGATCTTTCCGGCGTCACTGATCTGGACAATTCAGCATCATTCAGGTGACCCAGGCCTTAGGACATACAAGTGATATGTTCTTTTTAAAAAGGAATTTCCTTTTGTGAATCTTCCTAGCCATTAAAACACTAACATTAAAAAAGAGTAACACTCTATTATGGCGGATACCAAGGACTCAAAGGGTTTCTTAATTTTCACTTCCAACTTCTACTGCCCAAACACAGTCTTTTTGCCATCTGTGTCAGGTTAGTTACAAAGCACTGTTATTATTCTGGGCTACACAATGTTGGCCCAACCTACCCGAATACAAGAAATTTTGCTGATTGATTTAGTTATTCTGTTCATATAAACGAATCCAGTTGTGCAGCTGTTTCTGATTAACCAATGTACGGCTGGAGTTATATACAAATAATTTCATAATGAACTCAGCAACTACAAGGACATGAGAAGTGGAATCTAGCCTCACCTCCCAAAAAAACAAGCAAGGGCAACGAGGGTAGGGGCTTTCAATAACAGTCCAGGTTTAAATTCCTATCTGCTATGATTCACTTTTTCCTCTTTATGTAATTCAGCATAATTTATAACCAATGCTTTCAAAGAACCTTTGTCTTTCGACTTTTGGATTCAAGAGGGAAGCACAGTTAGCTTTGCAGGCTTAAAACCCCTTTAAAATTTCCCAATATTGTACTTTGTAAGTTTCTGTTTTTCCCATTAAAACATTTATATTTCCTGAGACAATTTCTTAAATAATATACTTTTAGAAGAGGAAAATTGGGATTGAAAGATCTATATTTACTTTATTATAAATAGAAATCCAGTGTTTCATTTTAATACAGAACAATTAAGCTCTGTGAGTTTAGCTATAGTTCTTCTTTTTCAGTTCTAGAAGACAAATCATATATTCACATTAGAAAATTAAGGAAAAGAGAGGGCATGAAAAAAAATTTTTTTAAAAGTAGAAACAGTGACAAGTGCTCCCTAAAGAAATCATTTGAAACAAAACAGGAAAAGGAGATTAGAAAGTTTATACTTGTAAAATGAATTATGCTGGCAAGGATATGGGGAAACAGATATTTTCAAAGAGTGTCAGTGAGACTGTGAATTACCACAACTTTTGGAAAGTGATACCACTTTGGGGATTCTGACAGACAGAAATAAAAGCTTCTGTGTGTTGGCATGTTCAAACACACACACACACACACACACACACACACACACACACACACAGGGCTCTTCCAAGAAGAACCACTGTAGTAGAAAAACACTTGAAACAATATGAAAGGTTAAATAAATTATGGACTATTAAGCAGCCGTGGCATAAATGAGTTTTTCAATCTGGAGAGAATGTCTGTGATGCTTTGCTGCATTGAAAAAAATCGTAGCCTAATATGTATAATATGATTCTATTTTTAAGAAAAATGCTATATATACTTATATATAGTTACATAAACAAGGAGAAACTTGAAGAAATGATACTATTGATTACCTCTAGGGGTTAAAAGTTGAGGAAGATAGGAGAAAAATTATTAACTTTTCTTTATGTACTTCTATCTTTTTTGTCAATAGAAATAGAAATTCAATAGAAATTCATAATGCTTTTGCAATATGAACAAATTAAAAACTACAATATAATTTTTAAAAAGTGATGGAGTAACATTTTTATTACAAATGCTGAGCACTTGGTCTGGTGGTTAACAAAACCTCTTCCAAATTTTCGGAGACAACATGTTGTTTTTGTTCGTTTGGTTTCTCTTCATGGGAAGGGGAAGAGTTGGAGGGAGGCTGGGCATGGAGGGGTGGGAAAGAGAAGTTACCTCATTTCCTTTCGGTTTTTTGTTTTTATTAATTGATAATAATAGTACATATTTATGCAGTATAGTGTTATATTTCAATACCTGAATCCATCAACCAACCTTTGGCTATCACCTCCCACCCTGCCCTTCCCAGCCTCTAGTAACCACTATTCTTCTCTCTAATTCCATGAGATCAACTTTTTTAGCTTCCACATACAAGTGACAACATGTGCCATCCATCTTTCTGTGCCTGGCTTAACACAATGTCCTCCGAGTTCACCCATGTTGCTGCAAATGACAGAATTTCATCCTTTTTTATGGCTAAATAGTATTCCATTGTGAATATATACTGTATTTTCTTTATTCATTCATCTGTTGATGAGCACTTAGGTTGTTTCCATATCTTGGCTATTTACAACATGTTTTATTATAGCAAAGTAGAGATGATATACACATGAATTCTGTACAGCAAGGAATTTTATAGTTAAAAGAATACCATAATACCATCCTCATAGTCCTTTAACCAAATGAGATTTTTTTGTCCCTTCTACTTCTCTCATTTCCTCATCAAAAAGAGAAAGTTAAGAGGAGTCATTATGTCTAAATAAGGTTGTAGCTCTGAAACTTATAAAATATTATTCAAATTCAGCCCTAATTTTAGCAGTAGTTTAATGTTTAGATTTTTCTCAAACAAAATGTGAGGCCTTAAAAAAAAAAAACAAAAAAAAAAAAACCAGTATAGCTGGGTACAGCATCTCACGTCTGTACTCCCAGCACTTTGGGAGGCCAAGGCAAGAGGATCACTTGAGGCCAGTTCAAGACCAGCCTGGGCAACATAGCGAGATCCTATCTCTACAAAACATAAAAAGAATTAGCCAAGTGTGGAGAGGGGCACACCTGTAGTCCCAGCTACTTGGGAGGCTAAGGTGGGAGGCCCAAGAGTTCCAGCCTGGGTGACAAAGTGAGACCCTGTCTCTATAAAAAACAAAAATGAACAACAAAAAGACCCTGCCAGTGGTAAAACTGGCAAAAAGAACAGCGTGAAATTTTACTCACAAAACCTGAGATTATTTAAACTGACATTCTGGGTTCTTTCTTAAACCATGCATGACAATCAAATTCTGGGTCTAATGGACAAGAATAGGCCCTGCTTAAAATAAACTGCTTTACTACATTTTAAAAAGGTTTTTAAAAGGCCTTCAACCACTTTGCCTTTTTCTAGGCCCTCAAAAATCTAATTAGAAATTTCAGCACCATCTGAAAACTTGTCTTAGTGTTCCTCAGCCTGTCTTCTGAAACCTGCAAAAGAAAACCGGCTCAATCTTTTTTTCTCCCCGCACACCCTCCGGTCTCTGCATCACTGTGGTCCTTCCTGGAAGCCCCAGCCCCAGCATTCCAAGCAGTGCACATATCTGTGCTGTTTAGGAGATATGAGCCTGTTTAAGGGCAGTCCATTTTTATTCTTGTATATCTCAGGGCTGATTTGACTGCCTCCAGTATTTAACTATTCATCCTCATAACACAAGACTATTGTGGTTAAGACACTGATCTCACTGTTTACATTCTTAGAAAATAAATAGTTAGAGTACATGTTTTCTCAAGATCTTCTTCAAGGTCTAAAGGTTCTCTGCTTTCAGAATCTGTTCTGCAGCAGGGATGTGGAGGGGAGTCTCCGAGTTTCCTGAATCTTACTTACAGCACGTTCAATAGTTCAACGGCGCATCCCTCCAAGAGATGGTCAGATTTCTCTCTTGAGCTCGTCCAGGCCTAAATTCTTCAGTCAATGCACACAGTCTCTCACATACGTCTATAAAAATTCCTTGGGAGATTTCAGAAACAGGCTGGGGTGACACACAAGTGGCTAAAAAGCAAGAAATTGAACCAACTGCCCATGTGGTCTGCATAGTGCCAGCTAGATGACTACAGTTATTCTGTCACTGAATTGGTTGGTTGCTTGGGCGTGATTAGCAGGAGCTACAGGTGACTGATGGTCACGGAACTGGCAGTGTAAATGCTAATGGGCGACTGTGGACAATCAACAGTGGACCTGTTAAATGTATTTATACAGTAGAATGCTGTTAAAAATAATATGGTAGCAGTATGTCCAAGAAATGCTAAAAAGTAAAGCAAGCAAAATGCACACAGTACCTGTGCAACACAATCTCAAACGTGCGAGTAGGTGGGGTGGGTGGAGGAGGGAGAATAGGAGGAATGTAACAAACTGTGTTTAGCTGTTATAAATGAGACAAGGTGTACACACTATATATTGAAAGTGATCAGGTATTGCTTGTGAGAGAATACATGGAAATAAATGTAAACATACATTTACTTTAAGTTGTAATTGATACCACTGGCCCAGAAAACTATTTGGTTCTGAGTTTTCCATTTTAATGACCATTTCCTTCCTGCTGCAAACACCCCTTACCTGGGGGAACTGTTTATCCCCCTAATACAAAGGAGTCTGTGGCCATCTGGGGGAAGCTAGTGTCCTTCATTATGCTCGGGTTGTGCATCTATTCTCAGCCAAAGCACAGGGTGCAAAACCCTTGGGCACAGAATACCAACTTTAATTTGTGTGGAAGTGAACCAGACACAGGTATTAGACCAGGAAGTGTCACTTCTTAGGTTCTACAATAATAATTCCTATGTTCCTCACAAGAACACAAAATCTTATTCCTTTATTAAAAGAATCATTGTTATTTTTCAATTTGGAAGATACAAAAAAGTTAATTATGTATATGAATTTTAAAATGTCACTATCTGTCTATTTATATCTCAATCCATGGTAAATGACCACTCTTAAGATTAAATTTGTTTTCTAGCATCTTCAGAAACCAAATATTCTTCTGTAAAACTAAGTTGACTTTCATGAAAAAAATCACTCACCTCAAATCTTACCAAGTGGCAGAAATAAACCATCATTTAACAACCATTAATTGACAACCTATCATGTACTCCCTACTATTCTGAGGGAATATAAAAATAATTTTCTTTTTTTAAGAAGTGATTGCCTCAAAAGAGCTTACAATTTAATAAGGGAGAGGGGACACATACAAGTGACTGCAATACAGGATAGAGCAGAATTCAAGCAGAATTCAAGCCCAAACCAACAGCAAGGGAAACTGACTAAAGAGGGAGGAGTCACCGAATGGAGGAAAGAGCATTTTGGCTCCTCAGAAGCATTCTCTTACAAGGTGAACCATGTCTTTCAAAGCTATTAATACTAAACTAATGAAATCTGTAGGTAACTGGGTCTGTTTATTTTAACTACATCCTTCATTAACTGAGTATTAGCAAAGTCTGTTATTTTGATTTCTTGACAAGTATTTGTGACCAATCTGAATATTCTATAGGATTACAAGGGGCCATGTGGAGGGGAGGAACGGCAGTGCAAAGGCACTGTGACAGGAGTGGAAAAGCACGGTTTACCTGGAGCCCAGAACATGGAAAGTAGTGTATGATAAGGCTGATGGGGAAATTAAAGGGTAAAACTGAAGTGTTTGGAATCAGAATGCTCCAGGTTTGAATACTAGCTCTGTCGCAAGCTGTGTGACCTTGGGCAAGTTACCTAACTTCTCTCAGCCTCAGGTTCCACATATATTAATAGAACCAGCCTCACGGGCTTGGGTGAATATTAAATGATTCACTTAAATGGCACATAGTGAGTGGCAATGTTAAAGAAAGAAAGGAGGGAAAAGAGTGAGGGAGAATGGAAGGAAGAAAGGAAAGGAGAAATTTTTAAAAGCTTGGGCCAGATCACAGCAAGCTTTGAAAAATTTCATTTAGTTACATTAACATAATTGAGAGATAAAAGGATATTAAAAGAAGTAATTGAGTTATGCTGGAAAGATGGCTTATTAGAAGAGAAAAAATATATATTCGTAGTAAACAATACTAAAGTGTTACATGGCAACATACTCTTACAATGTGAACCATGTTTATCAAAGCTAACAAAAATTGTACTAATTTTATCTCCTATTTATTTTAGCTACATTCTTCTTTTAATGAATGTTAGCAAAGTCTATTATTACTGAATTCTCAACAAGTATCTGTGATCATTCTGCAGACTCCATAATGCTGAACATATTTCCCAGGACTCAAAGTTCCCTGATCCTTGGCCAAAGAAGCAGCAGTGGTTACCCCCCCTCATGGACTGTGACCAAAGTACCTTGGCCTGGGGCAGGTGGTCTAATCCACAGATCACCTCCACAGTGATCATGGCCACTGTGTGACTGCCACAACATGTTAACTTGGTATTTCCTGGTGTCAAAAGGCCAGGAAAGTGATACTACTTGTCTTTGCTTCCCCATCTTTTATCTGTCCTGATAACCGCAGCAGAGTAGGTTTTATTGTATACTTCAGGCTGAAAGCCCCTCAATACTAAGATTCTTCTCAGTGAGATGTCTCCTTTTCAGGGCTGTTAAGAGAATACATGAGATGACTGATGTGAAACACTCAATAAATGACAGGCAGCCAAGGGATTATTATATATTAATTTATAGAGGCCCGGCATGGCAGCTCACACTTGTAATCCTGGCACTTTTGGAAGCCAAGGTGGGAGGATCACTTGAGGCCAGGAGTCTGAGACCAGCCAGGGCAATACAGTGAGACCCCACTTCTACAAAAGATAAGAAAAATTAGCCGGGTGTGGTGATGCACACCTGTAGTTCCAATTACTTGGGAGGCTGAGGCAGGAGGATCACTTGAGCCCAGGAGTTTGAGATTACAGTGAGCTATGATGAGGCCACTGCACTCTAGCCTGGCAACAGAGTGAAACCCTATCTCAAGAAAAAAAATTATATAAAAAACAGTTCCTTGGGAGGCCAAGGTGCGACGTTGACTTGAGGCCAGGAATTCGAAACCAGCCTAAAAAAGAGTGAGACCCCATCTCTACAAAAAATAGAAAAATTAGCCCAGTGTGGTAACACATGCCTGCAGTCCCAGCTACTTGGGAGACGGAGGCAGGAGGATTGCTTGGGCCCAGCGTTTGAGGTTGCGGGGAGCTATGATGAGGCCACTATAGTCTAGCTCAGGAGACAGAGAGAGACCATGTCTCAAAAACAAAAAAGCAGTTCCTATGTTTAGGCTCTTTTTGTTTTTACATATGAAGAAAGGAATACCAACAGTGTTTTATACAGACTAACACTGATAATGCTTATTATAATAATAACCCACAAATACCAAGTCCCAGATTTTCTGTTAAAGTGAGCCACATATATGACCTCACCTGACCCTTATAGCAACTCTTTGAGGCAGGGCTTATTACTCTCATCTTAAAGGTAAAGAAATAAAAACTTGGGGGGGGAGGGGGGCAAGGGCAACATACGTAACCTAAACATCTGTACCCCTATAATATGCTGAAATAAAAAAAAAAAAAAGAAAGAAAGAAAAACTTGGAAGAGACAGTGTTGAGCCTGGAAAGCAAGATCTGCCTGACTTGCTGGCCCACTTGCTCACTCAGCGGGAAACTGCACTCGGCAGCATGTCACTATAACCTGGGGGGCTTTTAAAAAATAGATTCGCAGGCCTCCCCCTAGACTTACAGATTCAAGCCTTTATAAGCTACTCGTCACACCTGTGGCTAAGGACCAGCATCCTTCAATACTACACTTAATACAAGTGTGTCAAGCAGAATAGCGTTACTCAACCAACTGAAGATATTCTGGGGGCTTTGGTGAGCCCAGAGTTTTTACCACTCAAAACCGTGTAAGGACAGTTAAATAATTTTGACCTGATCATAATACCTACAGCATGAGGAATAACTGACAAATGTCGGGCTGGGCAATACAGCTAGGCTAAGTGAGGAAGTACTCTTTTGTCACAGGGAGATGAAACCTGAACTGTTCCTCAATTGGAGCAGTGACGGTAGAACACAACGTGAATGTGCCTATTAATCTTCCTATGCCCGGCCCATAGTAAACACTTAGAAATGGACAAACGAATGAAAGATTGTCTTCTTCCCGCTGGAATAAACTTCACTCTCTGCTAAATTTCCTGTATTTGCCGTACCTTTTTCACCTTATTCACCACATTCTGCCTTGCATTCCTGCTGTTTGAAACTGTGTCTCATCTCTACCAGAAGGTAAGCATTCAGGGGCAAACTCCTTCTCTTTCTATGTCTCCCTTTCTACTCCTAGCACAGAGCCTGGCGTTGGCCTCTAACAGGGACCCACCATGCTCAGTGAGCATCTGGCTTGATTCCAACTGCGACCTGAATCAATATGTGGGTCCTGGCTAGTCACAGGTGTAAATAAGCCTACCACACCTTCGAGAAACATGGCATAACTGTGGATTGCTGGGAAACAGCAGCAGAGAGACCTCAGTGTGGAATCATCAGGAATTCAGCAGACCACATGGAAAGGAAGGCTTCAGGAAGACCACAGCTCTGGGAGGTAGAATTCCAAATCTCAGATGCTTAAAAATGGAGGAGTTTTAGCAACAAATAAAATGCACTTTTGTTTCATTTTATTCTCCTGGTGTATGTTGTGGAAAACACATATGTTTCTAAAATTACAACCATACTTAAGAACACCTTGAAATACCAAAGACAGTGACAGAGACGCAGTAATGAATACTGACCACAAAAAGAGGTTCATGCCTAGCTAGAGCACCTGAGATAGTAAATTTCAAAGGTAAGGGCATACCACCCTCTCTTCACCACCTGCTTTTCTGCTCATTGTCACTTTTGTGTCTTGGTGCTATGCAGTGCATGGTGTCTGGGTGGCCTTGTGTCATACTGCTTTTTGCTTCACACCCCATTATCTCACTTGATCCTCACACCCAGTAATGGATGAAGAACAAAGGTTATCAACCCCATTTGTTGGATGAGATAAGTGAAGCTCAAGTTGTATGATATGCCTAAGGGCAGCAGAAAGTGGTTGAACACACAGTAGACACTTAATTTGTGAAATGAACAAATGAAAAAAGGCATGAATCCCTTCAGCTGGAAATACTCTCATTCTCTCTAATGTCCCAGAATTTGATCTTACCTTGCTTACAAACCTCTTTGTTTTACATCGCACAACCTAAAGGAGTTTTATATGTTTTCAGGGAGCCAACGTTATGGCAGGGAGCCAACGTTATGGAGCAGTGGGGTAGGTCCCAGGGAGGAAGATGATGTTATTTAACTGTTTTAATAACATCTGCAGAGTCTAGTCTGCACAGTTCCATTCAACAAGTAGCTGGGGATTCGTAGAATATGACATCCCCAGGTCCCTGAGAAACTCAGCCTAGTGGGGACAGGCACGTAAACGGCAGCAGCAGGCAGTGTTGCGAGCACAGTAAGGAGGGATAAGATGCAGAGTGCTGATAGTTTATATGGGGTTTTCTCAGCTCAAGAAGTTAAAAGGTAATTTACAAACTGAAACAGAAAATTTCTTGGAGTTATTTTGTCCATTACAGAAATGGGCATTTTTGAGGATGAAAAAAATCTACCAACGACTCAAAATGAAGCTACGCTATTGTTTCGAAATTGCTCTGGGAAACTGGCAAAAGAAAACCCACCCAGGGTGGAATCTGTTCACCGGCTCTGCGGCTGCATCCGCCTGCAGTCCGAGGCGACACGCAGCCAGGGATGGGGCAGTGGGACGGGGGTGTCCAGTGAACATCTAGGGGCCAGAACTGACACTCGCTTTCCAGAAAAAGTGACCAAGTCCGCTTACTGCTAGCAACTTGAGAGGCTTCCCAGAGAACTCAGATAAGCCCAGGAGCCCGTGTCCCGGGAAGGAATATTCCGTTGGGATTAAGCAGGACCATAAAACCTAGACAGGCTCAGTTCCTCACACAGACACACCCTTCGTTAATCTCAGAGTTCAAAGTCTAACCAACCACCAGTTAAGGATTTGGATCGCTCTTACTGGGTCAGCTGGTTTCCCTCACAGTCGCAGCTTTCTTCAATAGTTCTTTCTTTAAAAGAAAATTATGTTAACAGAAAAAGTAGGGGACGCGCGAGACTGAAGTGAAGCCGTCGGGAAGTTTAGGGGGAGGCCCCTCGCCCCCACCCCACTCCAGCCAAAAGCACTGACTGGGACTGGAAGGGTCTCTAAGGTCAACGCAGACATCTAACGCGTGCGTCTACGCGGACCGTCGGGCGAGCAGACCAACTGGGAGCATCGGGAAGGAGGCTACTTTGGGAAGCCGAGTTGCGGGAGGGGCACGAGTCCCACAGTGAGGCAGACGAGGCGGTGCCAGAGCATGGAACTGGCCCCAGGGGATGCCCGAAAGTCCCCCTCCGCCCCAGCTGGGGGTGTGCATGCGGCCCCAGGGCACCGCCGCGAAGCCCCTGCTCTGAGGACTGTGGCGGGAGCGGGGCCCGAGCCCCACGGGGCGGCCCCGGGGCGGGGGAGCCCGGTGGCGCGTCAAGCCCAGGACGCGGGAGCCCGAGCCGACGCGGCCCCTTCCTCCGCGGGCCACCGGCCGGCCGGGCAGGACGCGCGGGCCGCGGGGTCGGGAATCGCCGAGGCCGCGCGCCCGCGCCCACCGCTCGCCAGGGAAGTGGCCTCGACGTCCCCGGCTGCCCCACCCGCGTCGCCCGTGCCAAGCGGCGCTTCCGAGCCCGGTCGTCGAATCCAGTCCCTCCCGGCGTCCCCCGAGACCCCGGAACCCCGATGCACCCGAGGCGGCGGCGGTGACGCGTCCCTTACCGCGCAGCGGCTCCGGGCGGCTCCACGGCCCCGCGGTGCGCGGGGCATTTTTTCTGGGAAACTTCTCCCTGGGTCCGAAGCGGGCGGGCAGGAAAAGCGCTCAGCGCCGGGAGGCTGCGACCATCCGGGAACTTAGCCGAGATGTAAACCCTCCCCCTCGGCTCCCCGTCCCCTCCCTGCGGCCCCGCCACATGTGGACGCGCCGCGAGGCCGCCGCCGGCCCTGCGCCCTTCCCTCCGCTGCCGCGCCCTGCCCGCGGGTCGCCGGCTCCGCGCCCACAGCCCCCGGCCTGTGGCGGGATGCGACGGGTGGGAGGCTGGAGTTCGCCTTCTCCTCCGTCCCCCTCCCCTGCGCACTGAGGGGACGAGGCCGGGGGCCCAGGACGAGCGTTGGCAGAGGAGCGGGAGCTGGAAGCGGTGTCTGACCAAAGGCCTTTCCCCCTAAAGACTTGCGTCCTCTCCAGCTTCTCGCGGCTGCCGGGGGTCCCCCCTCCCTCACCCGGGAGACCGCCTTTTCCCATCGCTTTCCCCTCTCTTCTCAAAAAAAGAGGGTCCGGCTTCGAGAGACCTTAAATTCAAATTCATGTTTAAAATGAATTTAAAATCGAAGTGAAACCCACAGAGGCCCAAGGTCCACATGGATCTGATTCCGCGCCTGTGTGGGGACAACGTGCTTCTCTCCCCATGGAAAGATGCCAGTTCTCCCCACCAATCGGTTTGGGATTGAGTGGTTTTGCTGCTAGTTGGGGTGGATTTATCATCAGCCGCCACATCCTTAAATACAGTAGGCTCAACAGCAAACATTTGGAAAAAAGTGCGGTTCTGCTCCATTGCCAGAGGTAACTCATTACACTAGGAGGCCCTGACCGGTTCTGAGAGCTTCCACCTCTATGCCCCAAAGAAAAGTTAACACTTGCTAAGACAACGCTAAGACGAGACAGATGTTAGAAAGAGTGCATTTGAAAAGAATAACACAATGCTATAGTCTGTATAACCATTGAATCATATTGTTAAAATATGAAGGCTGTGTATCCCTTTGGATAAAAGCAGAAAAGGTGAGAATAGATGCACTTCCAGATTGGTGTAGTAGGCTGAGGAGCCCCGGCTTCAGGCTTTCTCTGCTCTTACACCATTGCTACGTGCACACTTGTATCTTGACAAGTGTGCTTGCTTCTATCAGATACAATAACCCTTCTGGAAAAGACATTCAGTAACATAGGTAAACTCTTCCCACTGGCAAATTTTTGTACCTAAATGTGCCCATCTTTTTAAGGTCCATTATATATTTGCCTTTCTTTTTAGATCATTTCTATGGTAATATGCACATGTATGTTTTATATAAAATGAAGACATGTGATTTCATATATAAATATATTACTCCAGACTTGAAAACATATAAATAGAACTTACCGCAGTGTAGCAAAGAAGTTAAGCCCAAGCGCTGCCTGGTTTCCTTACTGGTTCTCTGAGCCTCAATTTTTGCTTCAGTAAAATAGAAATAACAACATTTCCTACCTCATATGATTGTTGTAAGGATTAAATGGGATAATCTCTCTAAAAACGGGTTGAATAGTGGCACACAAGTAGAACAGGAATCTTATCTATGATTCATCAGTGTGAGGCAGAACTCCTAGTGCCTTGTAGGAAATATTTGTGGGGATAAGGACTCTCTTGAGTTTATGTCTGTCAGGGATCTTTGGGAATTTTAGCCTTAATATATACAAAAGAAAATTAGGGAGTTAAAACACATTTCTCTTCATTTTATCATTGGAAGCCAAAAATAAATGATGTTCTGAATAGTCCACTGTTTGAAATCACTCATAAGGCCAGTGTTCAGTTGTCCAGAATCCCCCTGGTTCTCTGCCTTCAAACTCCAACGTTTCTCTCAATAAGGTCAAAATCTGAATAGCATTTTATCAATGGTAATTTTCTGGTTTCGGTTAAGTTGCCTAAGGTTATGCAAAATGTGAACATTTGGGGAAGCTGGGTGAAGCATATATGGAAACATTTTTACTATTTTTGCAAGTTAATTGTGAGTCTGAAATTATTTAAGGTGAAAAGTTTAAAAAATTAAAGATAAAATGTATCAAAGCCTAAAACTCTAAAACAGATACCTTATTCCCCTGAGTGATGCCAAATTATAGCTTAAAATGAAGATACTGAAGTTAGTAGCAGGCAAAGGTATTATACTAAACCTTTGGAGTCGCATATACTTTGATATGAATGGGTTGATAAGAAAAAATGGCTTCTTGACTAATGCTTGTAGACAAAGCTAGGCCAGAAATGTTATAATGATCTTAGGAAAGAGGGAGAAGGGAGGAAGCTAGAAGGATGTTCAGACTGGTGAAACTATGGCAAACGTACCAGGGCATAATGTTATTAAATACATATATTTGGTTACCCTTTCATAACTACCATTTGGGGACTCACCTGATCTCTAAAACTAGCTCAATGGTGCCTTAGAACTTCCCCTCTTATAATAATTTCTTGTTTATTATGATTGCTTGTCCCCCAGTAGACAGTAGCCCCAATTCGGGGGAAGGCAAAGGGACTTGCCTGCCTAATTCACCCCAGTCTTTCCAGAACCTGCCCATTCTTAGTACTGTTTATCATTTGGTGAATGAACACAAAGCACTAGGTTAGGTCCATTTACATACAGTACCTCATTGAATTCTCACAGCAACTTTGTGAAATAGATATTTGTCCCCCTTTACAGATGAGAAAACTGTGATTCAGAGAGCTGAAGTAACCTGCCCAAGATCACTCAGCTTGTGACCTTCAGAATCCAGGTTATTTTTGATGCTAACATGCTTGCTCTAACCACTATGGCATAATGTCTCTTGTATTTACTTCCTATGTCTATTCCACCTTTGAGCTTCTGCTGGTGTGAATGACCTGAATTGACCAGCATCCATATTCCTTGGTACCACACAGCAAAAGAAGAAAATATCATAATTTTGTCTTTGTAAAAAGAATTGTTGGGCTTTAGGTAGGTCTAGTCAAAGGTTCTGTACTAGCTTGGGTTCTCTCTTCTGAATTACTGTGGGGAGGAACTGGGGCACTATGTGGGAGAAGAGCACCATGCTAGGCCAGGGGGTGCTGTGGGGAATCAGGGTGTGGGGGAGGAAGGAGTCTGCAGGCTGCTTTGCACCTAATGGGTGCTCAGCATGTATCTAAAAGACACATACAAAACAGAAAGGACCAAGCTCCTGAGACCTGAATATTTTACTTATTTATACCACACCTTACTCCAAAAAAGACAGTAAGAGTTGAACATGACAGAATCTAAACCTTAGTCTGGGATAGCAAATTTAGTAAATATTTTCACTTTATCATTTTCTTTCCTTACTAAAAACATGTTTGCATTCTAAACAATTCAAATATTACATAAGCAGGCCAGGCACAGTGGCTCACACCTGTAAACCTAGCATTTTGGGAGGCCTAGGTGAGAGGATCACTTGAGGCCAGGAGTTCAAGACCTGCCTGAGCAACATAGCAAGAAAAAAATTTAAAAATTAGCTGGGTACAGTGGTACCCACCTGTAGTCCCAGCTACCCAGGAGACTGAGGTGGGATCGCTTGATCACAGGAGTTGGAGGTTGCAGTGAGCTATGATGATGCCAGTGCACTCTAGCCCAGGTGACAGAGCAAGATTCTCTCTCTCTCAAAAAAAAAAAAAATCCATAATCATAAAATGCATAATATATAGAAAGTGAAAGTCTCCTACAATCTCATCCTCCAGAGATAAACACTAGTAATATATATTCTTCTCCGTGTCTTTTTTTCTATATAAATCCTTATTTTTTAAATCAACAAATATTTATCAAAAGCTAGATGAATGGGATCATACATCTACCTCTATAATTTTCTTTTCCCACTAAATAATTGATCGTATTCATTTCCTGTTACAGTGTAACAAAATACCATAAATTTAGCAGCTCAAAACAACGTGCCTTTGTTATTGCATGGTTCTGTAGAAGTCTGGATATAGTGGGATTGGTTTCTCTGTTCAAGGCATCACAGGCCAGGCTGAGTTCTTGTGTGGAGGTGCTGGGGAAAAGATCCACTTCCAAGCTCATTCGGGTCATTGGTAGAATTAAGTTCCTTATGGTAGTAGGACTGAGGTTCCTTTTCTTTGTTGGCTGTCAGCTGACAGCTCTTGGAGGCCACCTGTATTCCTTGCCACATGGCCTTCATCTTCAAAGACAGCAGTGGAGAGTCTCCTTCCCATTGAATTCCTCTCATACTTCTATTATCTTTCTCCAGGAATAGCCTAGTGCCATTTAAGGGGTTAGCTGATTAGGCTCCTTAGGATAATTTCCCTATCTTAAACGCAACCTTAACTACATCAGCAAAATCCCTTCATAGCAGCATGTCGTGCTTGATTGAACAACTGGGAGAAAGTATGTGCAGAAATCTTGGAATTCTACCTACCACAGATATCAAGGTACATCTTTCCATTTCCCTAAATATAAATCTACCTCATTCTTTTTAAAGAGCTACATAGTTTTTCACTATATGATATATAATAATACAACCAAAGCCCCCTACTAATGGACATTTATGTCACTTCCAGTTATTTGCTTTTTAAAAATGCATAATAAACATTCAGGCTCTTAAATGCTCATGCATCTATGTACTTCTATAATAAGTATCCTAATTTACAGAACTTCTACTGGCTAAGTGGAATTGCAAGGTGGAAGGGTTTACACATGTCTATAGATAACTGCTAAATTCCTGTCCAGAATGTTTGTACCAGTTTATACATCTAATGATAGTATATAAGAACTGATATAGCTAAAATAGCTAATTCTTATAAACAAATTCCTTTCATAGATGGCTTTATCAGGAAGCCGAATGTATAATGGTTAAGTGCATCAGCTTTCTGTCAGGTTTTCTGGCTACTCAGTCTCAGCTCCTCTTTGATTTCCTAACTGTGTGACCTAGGGCTGGTGGCCAGCCTTAGTTCCTGCATCTCTAAAATGAGAATAATAATAATGGCACCCCCTTTGTATTAGTGATCTGCTGCTGGGTAAAAAATTACTCTGAAACTTGTGACTTAAAACAACACACATTAATTGTCTCCTAGTTCCTGTGGGTTAGGAATCTGGGTATAGCTCAGCTGGATGCCGCAACCTGGGTGCCAGCCAGGACTGCAGTCATCTCAAGGCTTGACTGAGGAGGATCTGCGTTCAAGTTCACTCACGTGGCTGTGGCAGGATTCAGGTCTTCTCCGGCTGTCTGCTGGAGACCTCAGTTCCTTGCCATGTAAGAGTCTCCACAGGGCAGCTCACAACATGGCGGCTGTTTTCCCTCAGAGTGAGCAAGAGAGGACACTGAGCTGGAAGCCACGATCTTTTTGTAACCTAATCTTGAAAGTGACATCGCATCACTGTGTCATATTCTCCTCGTCAGAAGCAAGTCACTAAGACAGCCCACAATTAAGGTAAGCGTCTTACACCAGGATAGGAATGTCAGCGGGCTCGGTTGATGGGGCTAACTGGAGGCTTCCTACCACACTTCTCATGCAGGAGCTGTGGGGTCGAAGTGAGTTACTGCATGCGAAATAATACAAATGACATCTGACCTTAATAAGCACTCAAGCAAGGTTAATTGTCATCGTTATTATTATCGTTGTTGTTTTGTTATTGCCATCATCATCATCATCCGTTATTCCCACCCATTTTCCTGTTTGACTCAGTATCACATTAAAAACCAAAAACTGGCATTTAAGCCAAAGCTACTGTTCGAATTGTACAGCAGGCGGTTCCCATCAGGAAACAGAAACCTTCTCAAACGAGGCGATTAATACAGGAAAGCTTAGTGAAGGAATCGTTTACAAAGGTGTTTAGGAAAAGGACAAGGGATGGTGCCGGGCTCCAGAGCTAGAGCTAGAGCAGCAGGGAGCCGTTACTACCCCGGGCCTAAAGGACGGGAATGTTAACCAGAACTGGAGGACGGCAGATGCAGCTCAAGAGCAGTGACCCTCAGAAGAAGGATGGTGACAAGCCATGTGACCCAGCAGGATGAGAGCTAGAGGGATAAATACCCTGACTTTACCCCTCTCCTGCCTGTCACCCTCTGTGAGCACAGTCAGGAGCCAGAGGACAAGGAAGCCCAAGATGCTGTCTGCACAGATCTGCCCCCCTGGTCTGGAGCAGGCGGAGGAGGGTGACCAAGGCCTGGAGGGGTGAGTGGAAAATATCCAGCATGGGCAGGCACAGCTATTCCCTAACGGGACTTTCCTGGGGACATGAGTCCATGGTTCCTCCTTATAAAAGAGGAAGTGAAAGTCAGTTCATCCTAAATTTCCACCATAGTGGTCAGATAGTGGCAGCAGGGAGCACAGCTCCAGAGGCCTCTGATCCAATCGTTGCTTCTTGGTATTCCTGCTGGAGTTTACATTTGGGCCAATGAGGAAGGTACAGGGATTTAAACCCATGGCTGGCAGATTAGTCCAGGGTAAATGTCTCAGAAAGCCCATGTGGGTGGTAGGTTTTATTTTATCGGGGGAATGGACTTAATTACGCAAAAGCCATTTCTTCTGCTCGACTCTTCTGATTCTACAGCTTGATGAGTCTGACTGATGACTAAACCATGCTTCATTGGTCAGGGACCAATGCTGGGACCTGCCGAAGACCTTAGGGGCTGCTACAGGCACAGGGTTTTCCAAACATCGTTCACCACCCGTAACAAGGATCTGGGAGCCTCCCTTCAGTGAGAGAAGGCAGTGCAGCTGGAGGCCCAGGGAGAAGTGGAAACAACACACTAACCAAGACATGGGTGAACCCAGTGGCCTCAGCGTAGGCCATTCCCCGCCTGGTGCCTGCATTCACAGGGAGTCCCTGTGGAAATCTGAGTGTCTTTGAACAGTTGCTTCCATGCTTTAAGCCTGGAGGGGAAGACATGGAGAGGTCAGGGAAGGTTGCATTTACTTACTCTATTTATTTATTGTGGCAATTGATTTTTATTTTTGAAAATGCTGTGTGAAGATGCTATTAAAATATATGTGATCTGGAGACAACCCTTTAAAAGATGATGAGGGCACTTGCTAAAATATCCCAAGAGTATTTCAAAGAGTCCGGGATTATAGGAAATTGGGGTGGGTGGGAAAAGTAAAAGGATAAAAGAGACATGAAGGAAGACTATCAATTAACACTGACTTAGATGAAGTCATCCTCAGGAAGGCTCGTGGCATAAATATTAACAGATCCCTCATTTTGGACATTTTAAAAGATAAAAAATTAAAACCCATAAGTAAAGAAAATGAGACAAATCCTCTTGAAAAAGTTACATACTGTGATGCAAACCCATGCACGGGATGGTCCCAGTTGCCTGGTCCCTGGCCCTGGGATGACTGAGGCAGAGGAATGTGGTCAGATGGAGGAGTGTGGTCTGGCTTGGCTGGTTTGCATATCAAAGGCATGTTCCTGGCTGAGCCATGTGGCTATCTCTAAGAATTGGCTGGCTCCAGGAGGGGCAGTCTCTCCCCAGCCAGAAAGGTTTTCAAGAAGTCAAAACATCATAATATACAGAAAATTAAAAATAAAAACAATGCAGAGATGGAAAGAAGAATGGGCAGAAGATTGTGCTCAGAGAGCAACTAAGAAGGAAGAAAGTATGCACTTGGGCCTCAATCTCTTTAGAATCAAAATGAGGGGACTAGAAAAAACTCTTGAGGGCTTTTGCTTCACTTCTCTCACTATCCAGGTGAAGAAACTGAGGCCCACAGGGAGTGGACTACCCACTTCAAACTGGCATAAATCAAAGGTGGAATGTTTTGGCTGATGTAAATGGAGAGTCCAGAGGCAAAGGTCAAACGGAGCTGGATTCAGGGCTTTCATGACATCATCAGGATTCTGTCACTCCGATCTCAATTCTGCCTGTCTCTGAATGGGCCCCACTGTCAGGTGGTCCTCTCCTTGTGGTGACCCAGCAACTCAGGCTGACATCATCCCATTAGAAATCTCAGTGGAGGCTGGGCACAGTGGCTCATGCCTGCAATCCTAGCACTCTGGGAGGCCAAGGCGGGAGGATTGCTTGAAGTCAGGAGTTCAAGACCAGCCTGAGCAAGAGCGAGACCCCATCTCTACCAGAAATAGAAAAATTAGCTGGGCATGGTGGTGCACACCTGTAGCCACTCCTACTCGGGAGGCTAAGGCAGGAGGACCACTTCAGCCCAGGAGTTTAAGGTTGCTGTGAGCTATGATGACGTCACGGCACTCTAGCCCTGGTGACAGTGCGAGACTCTGTCTCAAAAAAAAAAAAAAAAGAAAGAAAAAATGAAAAAGAAATCTCAGTGGAGAGAGCTTCTCTTTCCTGGCCCCAGGCCTGGACTGAGTCACACTGGGCCGTGTGTCCATTCCGGAACCCATCCCAAGCCTGGAGGAATGGAATATGCTGACAGGCCAGGCCCCGTCATGTGCCCATTGGAGCTGGGGAGGGGGATCTGCACCTCTCAAAACATGGGAGCTGATGTGGGGGTGGAAGGAGTTCCAAAGGAAATTAGAGATGCTGTTTGCACAAGAAAGGGCTATGTTTCGCCTGCTGACAGGTGGATGCGCCCTCCCTCAGCAGCAAACCAACGACAGAACTGGGTTCCTCCTGTTCTCGTGGTCCCCTCACAGAGACGTCCTGCTCTACGGCAGAGGGCAGAGCCGTTGCAAAGCAGTGACACTGTGTTTACTCAGAAGTCACTCAGGCAAGGAACACTAATGCAGTTGCCTGCAAAGTAAGATGCTTGCTCCCCAGGGATGTGCAAAACGATGCTTTGGGGTAAAGGAAGAAAATATTACCATTTCTATGTATAGTTATTTTTAAAATCTGAAACATATGAGAGCTTTACTAATATTTAATAGATTGACCCAAGTGTTCTCCCTCAGGCCTCGGTCGGTCTAACTCACGTCACCTGTGGTACAAGAAGTCTCGTGGGGGAGGAAAGAGCGGCACGATATGGAGGGGCGATGTTGGTCCCACGTTCCTTTGTACTTTCGCTGCACTCTCTGCCATGGCTGTGCATGTGATCTTTACGGGCTCTCTTCAGTGTGGTTGTTTTTAAAAAGTATCTTCAACCAAGTCCATAAAGGTACCTATGTGAAGATGTTCGCTGCAGCAATGCGTGTGGCGGCTCCCATCCCTGGACAGCGGAGAGGCGAGTGGCAGCTGCACACAGGAGTGTGGCGTGGGAGTTAGAGACAACGGCTTAGACACTCACAGAGTAACTCGGTTGGACCTTCAAACACAGGGACCGGCGGGAGGAGTAAGAAGTTAAACGCAATACATGATCCAATAGCATTTACACAAAGTAAAAATACTTGCACACAAAATTAGAAAACCTGTTTTTCAAGAATGCATACAAACAGGCCGGGCACGGTGGCTCACGCCTGTAATCCTAGCACTGTGGGAGGCCGAGGCGGGCGGACTGTTTGAGCTCAGGAGTTCGAGATCAGCCTGAGCAAGAGCGAGACTCCGTCTCTACTAAAAATAGAAAGAAATTAATTGGACAGCTAAAAATATATAGAAAAAATTAGGCGGGCATGGTGGCACATGCCTGTAGTCCCAGCTACCCGGGAGGCTGAGGCAGGAGGATCGCTTGAGTCCAGGAGTCTGAGGTTGCTGTGAGCTAGGCTGATGCCAGGGCACTCTAGCCCGGGCAACAAAGTGAGATTCTGTCTCAAAAAAAAAAAAAAGAATGCATACAAACAAAAAGAGGTCCATTAAACCACTAGAAGGGTTACCTATGTTGGAAGAGGGATAAACGTCAACCCATATGTGCTCACTACACACAATTATAAGAGAAAGGTGCTTTCAGGGGACCACGGTGACCCAGGAGAGTGATAAATTCAACCCTCTGCAATGAGGTTTGAAAATTATAAAAGTTAAATATATATTAAAATATTAAAAATACCAAATATATGTAATAAATAAATATTAGAATCTAAGATGGGAACGACTATGAAAATCTTCTATAATTTGAAAAGATTTATTATCTGTGTTAAATACTTACAAATATTACTGACTCTAAAAATTCTGTAAACTTAAAAACATATACATTCTTATTTTTTAAAAAGACAAGTGTTCTAAATTTGCTATTTTTTCTGGATGATAAACAGCTGTCAGCAGTGTGCCACCTAGTCAAGGATAAGTTCTCTTCATCTGTCTCTTTAATGTACAGTGATGTTTTAACAATGAGAGAGAAATGGCTTTTGAAAAGAGATTTGTACTATGAGAGAGTATTTTTGAAAACAGGTGTTTAGAAATGTTTCCATTATCCTGTGGTTTTGTTTTAAAAAAACCAAATTTACTATTTTTAAAAACCTCTTTAATATATCGACATGCTCTAAAAACTTGAAGAAGAGTTTTGGATCTGTTTAAAAATCTTCCAAAGTGTTTTAGAAGGGGGTGATGTCTGAACCCTAGTTAAAAATAAAATGCATCAGCTTCTAATAAGCTGGCAAGAACAAATGATTGCAAGAAAGAGAAAAATTTACCAGCTGAATTTCACTAAAGACCTTTAGTTAAGCGGTGGATGAGATGAAAAAAATTGTGACTTCTTAAGTGCTGCCTTCCTCCTTGGAGCTACCAATTTTTGTGAGGTGCCTTCTTCTTCTGTGCCAGCCATGTGGTTCAAAAGCAAGTAGTAAACTTAGAATGGGACCGACCTTCAAATCCCTTTACAATAAAGGGTTAAGCCAAGGTTTTCAAAAATAATAAAGCAGTGGCTGCCCCAGAGTTTGGGGGAGGGAAGAGGGCTGAATAGTTGGAGCACAGAGATTCTTAGGACAGTGGAAATACTGTTTGACACTACAATGGTAAATGTATGTCATTCTGTCTTTGTCAAAACTGTTAGAATGTCCAACACCAAGAATGAATCCTAATGTAAATTATGAACTTTAGTTAATAATAATGTATCGATATTGGCTCATCAATTGTTACAAATGTACCACAATAATAGGAGATGTTATTAACAGGAGAAATTGGGGGAGGAGAAGTGGTAAAGGGGTATTTGGAAACTCTCTGTTCTTTCTGTTCAATTTCTACCTCCCAAAATAAAGTCTATTAATTTTTTTTAAATGAAGCATATTCAATTACAGTCTTCTTAGAACATTTTCATTGCAGTTTTTAAGTGAAAGCAAACATTTCTGTACCATTAGTAAATAAAACACTTAAAAATATTGTTTATCTTTAATTCATTTGCTTTAATTTGTATTTTCATGCATGTTTAATAATATACAAAATGGATTATTATAGTAATACATGATTATAATTTATAAGAAAATCAATATCAATCTCTTAGAGGTGCAACCTCAGACATTTTTATTGATGCCGTGCACATTCCAAATGTTGGTGCTGTGTGGACCAACATGTTCCTGTGGGGAAAGTGACCTCTTGTGGCTCAGTGATCCCAGGGCGCTGGTGGAGCTGGGGGTGCCACTGCGGCTGCCTTCCTGGGGAGCAGCGGTCGTGGCGGAGGGGGCGCTGAGGAACTTGGTTTCTGTGGAGGACGTGCAAGAACTGGACCTGTCATAATCTGATCAAGTGACAGGCCAGGGAAGCAAGCGTGGAGCACCGTGAGCCACAGCCAGGTCCTGTCGCAGGAGGGGAAGAACAGACTGGCCTGAACGGGCAATTAGTAAATCGGGTAAGGACTGGTGGGCCCAGCAAACGGGGAAGACCAAAAAAGCTTCAGAATGGATAGTTTTCAGCAGCAAGGTCAGTTCTAGCAGCACAGTCAGCTGTCAATACCTGTAATCCCCAGTTTCTCACTAAGGATCACAGGAGTGGTGAGACCCCGAGGGCTAGATTGGAAAGAGTGGACTTGGGGAACGGTGTCCAGCAGGACCAGTGGCCTGGGAGGAAGGAAGCAGTTCCCGCCTCCTCACTGGTCACAGATGGAATTGAGAAACGAAACAGCCACTTCCCGACCTGTGGAGAGAAAGTGCTCCCCGGGACACCCACCATGATGGAGAAAACCCCAATGGCAGCTTCTCCCTCCCTGACCCCTGGACCCCGAGTTCCTTTGAGATGGTGTCCCATAAGGTACAGCAGGGTTCCACGTGTCCTTTGGCAGCACGAAACTCTTTCTTCACGCTGCTATGCAGAGCACCGAATACGGAAAACAGAGCTGCCCTGGGAAGGGCAGAGAGGGCTGGAGGGTGGGAGCTCAAACACCTGACCATCCGAGGTGGACCCCGAGGCGTGAGTTGAGGACCACAACCTGGAGAGGCAAGTCCAAGCCCCTCGATGGGCTTTTGGGCATTCCTTGAATCACCCCATTTTCTTCTCCCTTTGTCCTTGGTCTTCCCTTGCTTTGCATCTTACACCATCCCCCAATATAGAACTGCGGCCCCACACCCAAAGCTGTCTCATGCCTCTGTGCTTTTGCTCATGCTGTTCCTTCTACTTGAATGCCTTTCCCACCAGCTGCCTCTGACCCGTCTTAAGACTTCGCCTGTGACATCGTCTCCTCCACTAAGCCCTCTGGGCTCCCATACAGCCCTGGATGTGCCTGTATCTGAGAAGTTACCTCTCTCTACTGGAATTCTTTCCATATCTGTCACCCCCCCACACTAAACTATAAACTCCCCAGGGGCAGGAACTTTTTAATCTGAGTCATCCATTCCCGCTCACAATACCTGGCTTAACTGATGCTACTGTTTAAGCACTATCAGTGATGGGTTTAGTATACAAGGGATGCTTTCTGGAAAGCAAGTTTGAGAAGTGAAGACAGCTGTGCACAATAAGGAGTGGCACAGTGCCTGGGAGGGGTTAGGGAAGGGAGGAGCTGAGACCTGAGGGCCTGGGGATGGGAAACAACCACGCCTCGGGGATTTTTGCCTAGAATTGCTGATAGTTCAAATCAGGTCTTGGATTTGATGTACCTGGCACCACTGCCCCTGATTGAGTTAGTAATAAGTAACCCTGGGGAGAAGCGCTCTGGTGTGCAACAGAGATCCCTTTCCAGGAACAGGGCAGGCTTCTGATTACATCCCTGAGATGCACAGGCCTCCAGGGATCCTAACCAGCATAATGGACTTTGAAAAGGGAGACAGCTGCACTACGAAAGTTAGTTCAAGTCCCTGGCGATACTGATGGATTGGTTAAGGACTCCATCAGGTCCGTCTGAGACTACCAGCGTGGGAAGAAATCTCATACTGGAATTGTTTGCTCGTGGTTAGGGAGGGGGGAGATGGAAAAGGTTTTGTGTTATGAGAACCAGATGTATTCTAGGTCTTGTTCTAAAACACCGGACAGTCTCTCCACCTTGCTATTCTCCACATGTTAAATGAGCCGGCAACGTCCCCACTTCCCCGCTTCACAGACATGTGGCAAGAACACATGGGACCAGCTCTGCCGCTTGCTGGCTTTGTGACCTGGAGCTAGTTCTTAAAACTCTCTGAGCCTCAGCTTTCTCATGTGCAAAATGGGGACAATAATTGTATCCTGCTTTCTTTAATCAGTAAGATAATCCATGCAAAGGTCTTAATACAGGGCCTGATATATATATGTGTGTGCATGTGTGTGTGTGTGTGTACATATATACACACACATACATATAGAGAGAAAGCACTCAATAAATATTAGCTAGAATTATTACTGCTAGCACACTGAGCCATTTGGGAAGGCTTGGCTGAGAATAAAAGGCCCCTGAGCTACCCAGAGGCGACCCAGCCTGAAGCCCTGGCGCTCGATCGGCAGGTGGCTACAGAGCAGCAGCAGCTTCAGCGGCTGCTTGTTAGAAACGCAGAGTCCCGGGCCACGTCCCAGACTGACTGAGTCTGAACTTGCCACTCAGCAAGATCCCTGGGTGATCACATGCACATGAAAGCTTGAGAATCGCTGGCAAAGACACGCCGGTGACATATCTACCACTTCCTCATTGTGTCACTTTAGGCAGGTCACTTAACCTCCCTGTGCTTACTTTGTCATCTCTAAAACCTTACTTCACGGGTTCGTGGCAGTGGCCTCGGACGGTAAGTGCTACTCAGTGCTTGCTGTCTGCGCTCTCCAGCCCCAGCCTTGCTGCCGGGTTCACACCTGGCTCCCTTACCTGGAGCAAGGTATGGCTGTTCGACCTGGGCAGTCGCCTGACTGTTCGAAGCCTTAGTTTCCTGTCTGTTGAAACTGGAACCATGGCTGGGCCTGGCTGAAGCATTCAGTGAAATGGGCGGCAAAGGGCCAGGCCGGGGCTACTGCTCAAAGCACGTTTTGGCTTCATCAGTGTTTTGTGTTGGTCAGAGTCCACACTCTGAGCTGAGTGAGTCCCCACTTCACAGGGACTCCATGCTTCCTGCTGCCTGACCAACAGCTGCAGGAGCTCCCTGGGCCTAGAACTTGGGTACCAGGGTGGGCAGGGCCCAAACCTCATAGGCCAAGGAGGAAGAGGAGGCAGAATGGGCCTGGGAGGCCAGCCAGCCTGACCCCTCCCGGCTTACTCACTTGGTCCCTAAGCCCCACGAGAGGGGGACCTTGTCTCACTAACTCACCATCAAGTTTGCGTAGTGTCTAGCATTTTGCCTGGCACATGCTATAGAGATATTTCTAGGTGTACGTGTAATAAATAAAGGCTAGAAGAGGCTGGGCATGGTGGTTCACATCTGTAATCCTAGCACTTTGGGAGGCTGAGGTGAGAAGATTGCTTGAGGCCAGGAGTTTGAGATCAGCCTGGGCAACACAGTGAGACCCTGTCTCTACAAACAATTTAAAAAAATTAACCACTGTGGTGGTGTGCACCTGTAGCCCCAGCTACTCAGGAGGCAGAGGCAGGAGGATCACTTGAGCCTAGGAATTTGAGGTTGCAGTAAACTATGATGATGCCACCGCACTCCAGCATGGGTGACAGAGGGAGTCTCTGTCTCAAAAAAAAAAAATTAAAAATAAATAAATATAGAATAGAGAAATACCGTGGTTATAAACATGATTACCAAAGGGAAGACCCTTCCCCATCCTCTGTCTTTCCTGGACTTTATAGCTGCTAAGCTGTGCTGTTAGAGTTGAAGCAAAGACAGTGATTGCTATCCCTGCCTTATTATTGTCACTAACACCCTAGTCTCATGGTTCCTCCTAGAGAGCTTTGTGTCACCACAAGAATCATGCCCTTTTAAGGCATGAACAGTCTTCCCAAACCCCAGTTAGGCTCTCTCTGTGAGGGTAGTGGAGAACTCTCATCTATTCCAGCTAAATTTAGGGGGAAAAATCCCATTGCTTGGAGAAGAATCTTGTGCACTGAAAGCAGGCACAGTTTTGATTGCAAACCCAGAAGGAACCATGGCTAGTCAAGGGAGATGAGCCACTGCAGAAGTTGGGAACCTCTCTTGGTACCAGCCCCACCACCTCCCTCCTTCAAGGAGCAGTGTGTGCAACAAGAAGGGCTTTGGACTTGGGCAGACCTGTGCCTGAACCGGCACTGCTACCTTCTTGCTTTCTGTAATGACATTAGGCAAAGAACTTATTTCTCCCCAAAGTTAATTTTCTTGTCTGCAAAATGACGATAATAGAAACTGCCTTGCATAGATTGTCATGGGAATTAAAATGGAACATGCTTTGGAAGTATCCAAAGTGGGACACCTGGGAGAGTGAACAGGTAACTATTAGTAATTACACCAGACCGCAGGTATGACCACAACTGGCCCTGACAGACTGGTCCACAGGGCTACCTAATCCCTAGTTAAGAGCACTTGCTAGGTGCTCTGTGAGTGGCGGTGTCATTTGTATCATTATATCTGCTTGAGATAGCCATATTTAGCAAATACAGGTTGTCCAAAAGATTGCATGGAAACTGCTTATACTTAAGAAATTATTCATTGTTTATCTGAAATTCAAATTTAACCTGATATACTGTACTTTAGACAGCAACCCTGTATAAAAGCATTGGGTCACAAAAAGTTAAGTTATAAAGATAAAACTCTGTTAAAACTAATGCCATGAAAGGGATTGCCTTCTAGAAACAAGCTATTGCTTTGGGGTTTTTTTTCTCCCCAGGAATCACTGGGGTTCTTCTGAAGCTAGCCTTAAGAGAAGAAGGAGATCAGGGAGCAGGTGAGGGTGAGGGAGGTGGGGAAACTGGAAGGGAAGGGGACTCAGTGAGCAAGAGTCCATGAAGAACAAGTGAAGGGAGGCCGGGCGCGGTGGCTCACGCCTGTAATCCTAGCACTCTGGGAGGCCGAGGTGGGCGGATCGTTCTGAGCTCAGGAGTTCGAGACCAGCCTGAGCAAGAGCGAGACCCCGTCTCTACCAAAAATAGAAAGAAATT